>JAVTVY010036302.1:0-16352 GCA_036873755.1 Hanleya hanleyi | reverse complement strand
ATTCACATTTGCAGGCTATAGTTCGCGATATTATTCTTGTCACCACTTATTAAGCCATGTTGGAATTCCAGTTGAGGCTGGCCGCCTTGACAGTTTTGCTGGCCCCAGGGAGTGAAACCAACTGTTTCTCTATGCTATGAAGAATGTATTTTTCAAGGAGAAAATCAGATTTTATAGTTTGCAACCTAAACCTGATATACTTCCTCATAACATTTTAGTGTTTTATTCGGGATTTATTCAACACTATAACCAAAATTGTGATTTCAGACTTCTGTCCCATATAATATAATATACAGCAGTCCCTGCTGTTTCACCCCTTGAGCCAGCAGAACGGCCATGATGGCATAGCACCATGAATTTTCAACCTGGCTTATGGTAAATATAAAAAAATATATAAATATAAAAACGTCCCATGTCCTCCATGCGAGGCTGTGTGAGTGAAGCGGAGTGATCGGCTCGAGTGAAGAGGAATTTCCGGAAGTTCCGCGGTGACTTACCACTCATGGTTGGAAGTACAGGCCTACATTCCGCAGAATAATTGGATTGAGGGTAGGAGATGAAATTCCTCAATAGTTAAAAAAAAAAAGAACTTTGTTCCTTATCGGTTCAGCTACGGTGCATGCATACGCTATCCCGTAATACGCTTTCTTGGGTTCGTCGTCACAATGGCCGTCTCAAAATATAGTTCGAAAATGGCTTCTTCAGAAACATCGATATTTCCAATAAACCCGATTTTGGAAAATGTTATTTCTTCATCGCGTGAACTTTCAACATTAGCATATTACTTTTAGAATGACAAAGGATTTCGAATGTTCATTCCATCGCAGTTACCCTCATGAAATAAAAATATATATATTTTTCTAAAGATTTTTTTCGGTAGTACGCTGCTCTTGTCCATTTCTGTATGGTTCTTAGTCGAGCGTGATCTTTCAGCAGAAGCCGTTGTCTTTTCTTGTCGAATGTTTAGTCCCATCCAAGTGATGTTCATTTCCACCGCATTCGTTCGTGCAGTTTGTTAGACAATGAAACGCTTAAATCAGCCGGCACGGCATGTAGTGCGACATCAAATTTACCACAGCTGACTTTTCAAAGAATGAGTGTATGACGGTGTGATTGTTGTGTGTCGAGCCGCAATCAGAAAGCAACTTTACTCGAACTTGAGTTCTGTTAAATGTTGCGTTTTATAGTATTCTGTTGTCTGTTGAAATACATTGCAGTGTAGAACGGAAACGGAGCAATGTTGGACAAAGTCTTTGCTGCCTTGAAATAAACATTCGAACAAGATGTGTCTAAAAGTAAACGCCTATCATTGAAAGCCCACGCTGAAATACGAACCGTAATATTGCGAACGTTTTATGTAAAATGCAGTGCAGTAGACAACAAAATGGTATTTCGTCTTTCTGAACCAAAATCACAAGTCATATAATAATGTTCCGTCTTTTACTAACGAATTAGTATAGCGACCTCAATTGATCATGGAAAATGGCAAAAAGGATAATTTTTTACAGTTTAAAACAATTCCAACCAATTTTTTTTATCCCGAGAATAGAAAATTTATCACTACACAACATATACCGGCTTGCTGAAACCAATGCCGATGGCCTAACTATACTATGAAATTGAATTGTATATTTACTAAATGTCATGGAATGAGTGCAACTTTCCAATATTACCTCTCCTTCCAATTGATCAAAAATATTATATATGCCCTCTGTATATTCAATATGGAATGAGCTATCCCCCTCATTACTTGATCAATATACGAGAAATCTCTTCTATTTTGCAATTTTCAAGGCATGGATGAGCCCAGATGCAGTGCATATAACCAGACATCGAATTTAAATGATTTTAGAAACGAAAGCAGTTAACTTTGTCGATGATTCTAATCAACAAGGGCAGATGTTCCTTGCAATTTCTAGAATCTTTTTAGGAAATAGAATCTAAAATACAACGCTTTTCTCTGCGGATCGCTATATAACACCACACCAACTGTAATCTCCATACGATAAACAAGGTCTGTCTCCTCATATCATGTAACATGCAGACTCACATGCCCATAAAGTGAAGCATTTAATTGCAAGGTTGTTGTGTTTTACTACCCACAATCTCGTGAAACAAAAGTACTTTCCCAGGTTAGCTTTAAATGCGACCGTTCCGCTGTGTGCATTTCACCACTGTGATGGACAACAGCAGAATACTGCCGAACAAATTCTTTATTGCGATGGATTAAACATTCGAAATCCTTTCTTATTCTAAAAGTAATATGCTAATGTTGAAAGTTCACGCTGTTGTAAAAACCGTAATAATCAGCTCGTAATTTCTAACACACGCCTCTGACGATCGCTTTCAGGAATACGATGAGCGACCAACTTCAGCCTGGCAATTCCGCGTGGAAACACCAGACCTCCTCAATAACTCATTTGAAGTAAGATAGTGTTACTTAGACAGGACACTTGTTACCGATTTCCGAGAATTGGCGATAAATTAGACGATAGACAGATACATCAAACGGTAAATGATTTGTGAAACACAAACTGGATTGTTGTAATTTCCATCCCGTTCTTGGCCAAGCGTCTTTATGTTAGTAATAGGGCTCGGCGAGAGAGCGAGAATCAAGACAACCTTCGATGGCGATGAAGAAAACAGTTATCCTATAATTACTGATACATGTTCGGTAATTATCGACTATTACCGGTCACTGAAGCGTTTCTATCCGGAGTTTAAACCCCTGATGGTTATTAGTCATCCTTCTCTGACACAAGATGTTAATTTAATATAACTCGATAGTTACATACTCACAGAACAACCGATGTAATGTACTAACAAGATTTCTCATTCTGGCACTGGTAGTCAGTTTAGAATTATGTTCGTATTTATTAGTTCATTCTCATCTATTTTGTATAAGTTGATGATTGAGTGTTTTTTTTTATAGTTTTCTAACATGAAAACCGAATAAGAGAAAATGTTATATTTTATTATTGTGGAAATGTCTAGCACTTAATAGTTAGATTAATTCAACTCAATTTAAGGTATGATGACAAGGGTTATTATGTTGGTTATGTAATGCTGAGATACAGAATTCTGTATTCTAGTCTCATGTGATTTACATTTCATGTCCTAATTTGTGGAGTCACATTGCAGGCTATAGTTCGAGATATTATTCTTGTCAACATTTAATAAGCCAGGTTGGAATTCCAATTGAGGCTGGCCGCCATGACAGTTTTGCAGGCCCCGGCGGGTGAAACCAACTGATTCTCTATGCTATATGAAGCATGTATTTTTCACGGACGAAATCAGATTTCATAGTTTGCAACATAAAACTGGTATACTTCCTCATAACATTTCAGTGTTTTATTCGGGATTTATTCAACACTATCTGCAAAATTGTGATTTCAAACTTCTGTCCCATGTTAAATATACACAGCGGTGCCTGTTGTTTCACACCTACAGCCAGCAGAACTGCCATGATGATATAATACCAGCTGAAATTCCTACCTGGCTTCTAGTAAATATAAAAAATACAGCTATAAAAACGTCCCATGTCCTCCATGCGAGGCTCTGTGACTGAAGCGGAGTGATCGGCACGAGTGAAGAGGAATTTCCGGAAGTTAGTGACTTACCACTCTCGGGAGGAAGTAGGCCCACATTCCTCAGAATAATTGGATTGAGGATCATTGTAGGGGTCATGTCTGCAAGGACTACAGCTGCAACGTTTGCTGTTCGTTTTTCAATCAGCCTATAATTGCTGAGGCTCTGACGGTTGCTTACAGGAATCCGATGAACGCTCGACTTCAGTCTGGCAATTTCGCGTGGGAAGTCAAGCCTCCGCTAAAATTCATTTGAAGTAAGAGACCGTTACCTGGAGAGGGCATTTGTTCCAGATTTCCGAGAATTGACGATAAATTAGGCGGCAGACAGATACATCAAGCGTTAAATGATCTGTGAAACACGAATTGGATTGCGGTAATCTCCACCAGTTCTTGGCCAAGCGTCTTTATGTTAGGGCTCGGTGAGAGAGCGAGAATTAAGACAACCTTCGATGGCGGTGAAGAAAACAGTTATCCTAATTACTGATAGATGTATGTTAGGTAATTACCGAATACTGACGGCTACTGAAGCGTTTTAATCCGGAGTTTAAGCCCCTGATGGTTATTAGTCATCCTTCACTGCCACAAGATGTTAATTTACAATAACTCGATAGTCACACACTCACAGATATATCTACGTGACATCGGGCATGTAACAAGATTGTCCTCCAAGTTCCCAAGAATGGAGCTATATCACGACGAACCAACTAAGCACCACCCAGCCCAGTTGTGTTCCCACACATACAGGACGCTTACGTGGTGCAATAAAGACAAGTGATATTACAGTGCTATAGACATCACATTTTCAAGTTACTTTTGCTTCTCAGCAAAATGCATTGAAGAAACAGGAACCTGAACCCACCCAACCATCCGCTCCTCATACTAAATATCCTTATATCTCCGTGTTCTATATCGATGAGATCAGCTCAGGCTTTGTAGACATCCATAGTGCCATTTCCGGATGTTGAATGTCTCTGTCGTATCTGTGAATTGTTCTAATTATTGACTTCTGTACGAGAAGTAGAGTGGAAATCGCTTAGATCTAACCGGTGTTAATGTATAAGGCTGTGTTAAACGGAAATTCTTCAAAGGGGCATGGACATGCGCCCGAAGGTTTCCACGAGCAAAATGCTCTTTGAGTAACTTGGAATGAAAGGAGATGCCTCGTTTCCTTCGCCCAATTTCATAGATGATGCTACTTGCAGAGGAGATATTTTTCTTGTCAACACTGAAATTATAGATACCGGTACTGAGAACCGAAAATGTTACTCTGGATTTTCGTTGATTGATTAACTCGGGGTTCGCGTTTTTACATAATAGTAATACATTGATTAACGCGGGGGCCGTGTTATCATATACTAATAATGTTTTTAATCCAGACCGTAGTCCATATAGATCTATGTACATGCCATTTACTAGTTACGTAGAGCTCACGTTTTCCTGAATGACATATTCTAACATTTGGCTAGTAACAAAGTTTGTTTTCATATTAGTTAGAATTAAACTAATTAAAAACGTTGTCACAATTTTCAATTTCCCCCTTGAAAGAATACACTGTCTTCCGCAGATGCACCTCTAAAAAAGCGGGACATTATTAACAGCAAACATGAAACTATAGCACTACATCATACCGGTACTTTAATGTAAGTCACCTAAATTGTCTTGGTGGAATTTCACAAGGCTACCCCAGCTGATCCATTGGCAAAAAGTCGAGCCTATAATTCAATTTTGTTCTCTCTATAGACACCTCGTCAAATTTGACTACATTTATTAAACTTTCTTCAGTCAGAAAAGTTGACGTTGTAGAAATGCAGCTTTCACGACAGAAGGTCAATGAAATAAACTGTATTTGTAATTTGAAATAAACTAAATTGTAACATCAAAATGCTACATCTGTACTTTTCTGAAGAAGCCTCTTTGGC
Source organism: Hanleya hanleyi (assembly GCA_036873755.1). Classification (NCBI taxonomy): domain Eukaryota; kingdom Metazoa; phylum Mollusca; class Polyplacophora; order Lepidopleurida; family Hanleyidae; genus Hanleya; species Hanleya hanleyi. The sequence continues at coordinate 10,843 of JAVTVY010036302.1, read as the reverse complement.
ACACTATTTAATCCACAGAATATATAATCAATTTGACAGCACATACAATCGAAATACAGAATTCCGACTTATTAAAAGGAAGTATACCACAAACAACCACAAACAATGTTTAGGGTAGAGGCGGTCGACTCTTCGTGATCGCTTTGTGGTTGTTTGTGATACTTTGAGGTAATTGCATGGTCAGATTGCGCGGCTGAAACAGTTAGTATATATTATAAAAAATATGCGTATAACTTCGAACGACAACAGAATTTGGAAGGTGGGTGTAGGAAGCGTGCATTGGTTGAGGGGTGATGGGGGGAGTCATGGTGGGAGTGGAGGGCACATAACTTACTCTGATCAATTCCCTGAGCCGGCATACATGGTGAATCGTTTCGAAACTTCGAAATGTGCCGAAATGTCGCATGCCGAAATATCACGGGCCGAAGAGTCGCGGATTCAATCGTGTTACACAAGAGAGACATTAATGAATTATTGTGAAGTAGGATACAGTTTCGCGGAAGGAAACCACCTTGTCTTGCCAAGATTTCTAATAGATTTGTGCAACAAAATATCCCCACTATTTATAGATGTCGGCTCTCCGTTGATATAATAACGTTAATTTGTTATATCGCTAATAAATGAAATCGGATCGAATCACATCTATAATATAGGTTCACAACATCGATTTATACGAGTACAGACTTTCAAATTATAGCTGACAGAATGCCAAGTTGGGTAACGATAAGGAAGGGTTTATAGAGCGCCATGAGGTACGATCAGTCGAGAGAGTATTACCAATTTGGGGACAATTTAATATCTGAATTCACCACATGGCCGGCTGATATGTTTGAATGCGATAAAAAGTATAATATTTACATTATACGAAGAGTGAACAAAATGGATCTCCGCGTTAATACGATCGCTTAGAAAATTAAAATCACCGTTTCATCAAGCGTGAATGTCACAAAGCAGTGTATGTCTCCTATAACGAAACGTTTGTTTAATCTTTGGTAAATTTGTGTGAAGTAGCTCAGATTGCCTCGCCTAACCGAATCAATACTATTGGTTATTGCCGGCGTTGCTGCGAGCTCCCACGGTCCAGCTCGAGGACAGGACATACATGGCCATATGAATCATAGAGCTCGACCACGCAGCCACCGTTTAACTCCCGTCAATTTGACGAAGGTTGGCAATATTTCATCGTTAATAGCTCTCGCTCAATTTGAGATGCTATCAGAAAATATCAATAATTGCAGAGAGAGAAAAAAAGCCGATTTGCTTCTATAGCAGTAATTGTCGATCTATTAACAGTGTTATTTTTTCATTGCTGTATAAGCATGCACTCGTCAACCGCGTGAGAAGAATACTTTGAGCTATATATGTTGAGATTCGTTGTTGAATCTATAGTTTCCACATTTGTGAAAAGAAGTTCGCGTATTGTAATAAAACAGTTACATTTATAGGATCGTAATTTGTAACATTTCTGGGTCACGTCAGCTATACATGACGAAGTTCATTCTCATGTTTGGGCCACGTCAGCTTAGCTGTCCGCCACGCTTAGAAGGCGTGACCCAAAAATGAGAATAGCTGATGTGGCCTTTAAATGCTACAGATTCCTACGTGTGACTGTGACTGTGAATTTGTTTTTATAAAACGCGAACGAAACAATTTCTTTTCCTCTATCTACTTTTGACTTCGGTTATTCAGTTCCTTAACTTTTTAACGGTTTAACAGATTCTCTCAAATTTCGCCCGGAAGTCCGGTTTGTGGTGACCTGAAACCAAATTTTGTTTTAACGGTGTCAAACAAGGTCGACAGGATTAAAAAGTTAACCTAACCAAAATACTATCCAAACAGTGACACTTCATAACCATGTTACACAAAAAGGTGGTAAGTTAGAACCATCATCCTTTTTTATGATCATCTTTAAAATGATGGCCATCACCTCTGAAGAATGATGAGCAATGATTGTATATTTAGGTCATCAACTTTTAAGGGTGATGAGGCAACATCATCACCCTTAGAAGGCTGTCACAATTTAAAGGTAATGGCTCTAACTCATCATCTTTTAAACGTGATGGCCAGTTCTGATCACCATTTAAAGGGTGATAAGTTTTTTGGCTGTGTTACCAAAATAATATCACCACATCATGAAACATAGCAGACTCATGCTATATGGCGTTGCCCATAGTGCCAATCGCACTATAGCCTAATTGGCACTATGGGCAACGTTATACGTCATGACTCACATTGTGATAAATTTTCACGTACATGTGCAACCGTAATTAGTTTTTGCCTGAGATTTTTACATATTTAACCGTGCTACACATATCTGACTATACAGCTTTTATCACTAGCCGAGAGTCGAGTGATTACATTAAAACTTGTAGAGATATTCGAAGAGTGAAGAGCGTATTAATATTTAAATGTTTAAATTTAAATGTCTTGAAACATTAATAACGGTAACTGGTGTACAGACTTGGAAGGAACCATTCTCGCAATACTAGAGACGTGCTACCACAGGGCTAACGTAGGGCATCAACGTATTAACAGTCTCAGCCAAGTGAGTGAGTGAGTGAGTGAATATGATTTAACTCACTCACTCACTTGGCTGAGACTGTTAATATGTCTCAACCAAGCACTACCAGGCATTCATTACGTGCTGCCTCGCGCCTCTCCGTTTAGCGCTGTCAGGGTGGAGTTGACCCAAGGTCATCTGTTGCCACAGTAAACGAATATGGCGACCGTCTGAGCGAATTAATATCAGCCGCGTTTCACCGATATATATTTCCGCAACATATAGTTCTAGGGTTATCTGTCAAAAAGCTGCCTTCAAACTGTGTGGCACTGCCATTTTGAAATACATTGAAATAGACTAACGTAGGGCATCGTTCTGACTTCGGCGACAATGGCAGAGAACGTGTCCTTCGAGCAATACTTGGAACATAATATAATGTTATTCTCAAAAAGGCTTGTTGAATTTTGAAGTATTTTGTTTTTTAAGCTTTTCTCTCATATGTTTTTTAAATGTTTTGAAAGAATATTGCCGAAAGACTTTATTTTAAGAAGAACTCCATCTACTTCATAATGAGAGCACCTTGGGTAAATTTTAACCCGCGCTGCGATGTATTGAAAAGAAAAAAAGTACCAAGGGTTGCCACAAAGGACTTAATGAGTTAGTCATCGTTTTTACGTTATCTTGTCTTCGTTCTGTGTGAAAGCCGATTGGCGGTTGTTTCGGAGTTAAGCTATGCCTGGCGGTGCTGTAAGAAATTGAAGCCAGCATACAAAGGTAAATGACGAGTTTTTATTTGGCTTCCAGCGATACATCAAACGGCAGGGATAGGGGAGTTTGAGAAGCGCTGAGTCCACATGCAAGCTGACAGCATGACTTTAAGCTCAAAAATATATGGTAACCGATTCGTGCCAATTCGATCCATCGCACAATCATTTAGAACGACAATTTATACAATATCACGACTGCAGATACAAAGTATTGTACGATTCACTAAAAATGTGTCTGTTATTTGGTCTATAGCTACATGACTACGATGACACGATGGAACGGTGATATAGTTTGACGAAACGCTGTCAAAACTATGTGTTACAAATGAGACAGATTTATTTTGGCCAATATAACCTTCTGGCCACACTATCGTACAAAAACGAAACACGTCATACTATCGCTTCGTACAATGGTATCGTATCATATCATCGTACTATCGTTCTATCTCATCGTATCACCGTAGTATGCAAGCGCATCATGCCATCGTACTGTCGTGATATCGCATCGATTCACCGTACTCTTTCATCGTATCACCGTATCACGCGTGTTGCAGAAGATTGCAATCATCCTTTAACATAGTACCACAGCATCATTGTATCGTAACGTACTGTACCATCGCACCATACTATATCGTGGTGTTGTATCGTACCATCGATATTATCACATAGAGAAAAGAAGTCCATCCCTAGATGTACTATTACCCGTACAATATATGGCACAAACCGACCACCATACAATACATGAAAGACTCGTCTCTCCCTTGCCTCTAATTCACACACTGCCCATACCCACGTAAAGAAATCGTTACAAAGTTAGCTAGCACGAATTAATTGGCGATTCGTGAAAGGGCCGTCTAAATTAACTCGGCCATGGACGAGCGGCCTTTACCATTGAACATTAATGCGTAGCCTTCGGGCAGCCATGGTGCAGGAACGACAGAGAATGATGGAGTCTTTTTTTGTGCTTTTTATTGAACGATGTGAGATACAGCGCGTGCCGGTCTTTCATTGTTGGCTGCTAGGGAAAACCCTACCGGTAATTCTAAAGTGCAAGTTAGGGTCTAGCTTCGGAAAATCGCAAAACTCCTCCTAAAAGACTATTAAATGCGGCAGCATCCAAAGGGCTAAATTAAACGAAGATGTATTTTTTCTTTTTCTTTTTTAAGTTTTCACAAAAGTAGCAGGAAAAGATGAAACTTCCCAGTAATTGAGACTGATCAATACGGGCTAATCCGATGTTATTGGATATAACTTTGGCTTCTGACGACGCGGTTTAAAGGGCTCTGCACACAACTCAAGCTTGTCTTCAATAACTGCAAGCGGTATGCAATTACTGTGCTTGTCACAGGCTTCATATTTCACATGTTTAATATGCCTTTCTGTCATATTGATGACATCTGAATTAAGCTGTTACAAAAGAGTTAATTATATTTATCTCTTACAATATGATACAGTTAACTATATAAGTACCACAATACTATTAACAATTATTTATCTCTTGCAGTCTCTTGACCATATTTATCTCATATCTTTATCTCTTAAAGTCATTGTAACATATTTATCTCTTATGTTTATATCGTATATTATTTTAGGGATAGAAGATTACAACACATATAAGGGAAGTGGGAAGAGGTGCCGACATACTGACAGAGTCACATGACTGCACAGAATAGTCTTCTGGTTAACCTATTCTAAAGCACATACCAAGAATCTGACGATTCGTGATATGTGTTGTATCTCAGGTACGCTTTTATTGTATCTGTTCATGTGGCAACTTGGATGATATGACCACACGGCCCCTAGCACCGGCATAAGCGGTATTAGATACAAATCTAGAGTGCTACGATGGAAATGCTCTGAAACTCATATATTGATAATTGGTGAGCTGTTTCGCCGTGACAACTCGTACACTGGGGATTGGTGAACTGTATCGTCGTCAGATGAAAATGACGGCATTTAACACAAAAGACTAGACTGTAAGACTAGTCTCACTAGACTGCCACATGAGGTTTTATTCCCGCCAAACAATATGTATTTTATGTATTTATATCCTTTTAATAAATGGTGAATAAAAATCAAATCAAATCATAATCTTACAGTTATTAAATGTTAACCATGTATCTGTTACAATATAAAATATACCGTTACAATAGATTATACATTAAGCCTGCTTGAATCAAGCGATTGGTCTAGCTGCTTAGTTGATTTATATTAAAGATGGACTTCAAAGGCGAAAGAACTTGCCTTGGGAAAAGTTGGCGAAAACCCCATCAATTTAATTGACGAAGTACGAACAGTATAGCGATATAAGAAAACCGCATTTGGCGAGAGTCAAACGCAATAACGAATCGCGTTCGTATATAACGCCGCCATGCTTAGGATATCTATGAATGTTATATGAAGTGGCCGAATGAGTGATTAATAAATAATCATAGTTAGAAAAGGATATGCGAGTGTATCCAACCAATTTCATCTAAAGAGGTTTGATAAATGCCGAGGGTTACAGCGTCAGACACGACACAAAACAAGATCACGTCCACGCGAGATCTGCAGTCAAAATAATATTGAGCCAATTCAGTACAGATTTGGCAGAAATGTGAAAATGCACTATATAATAACTGCTTTACCCTTTTTATCCCATTTTCGGCCTTATGCTATCGCAAAAATCTCACTGGGGCATAATAATACCTCAGCCAACAGTCATATTTTCTGGCAGGATTACTGCCCGAATTCCGTTTTCCGGCTTAAATTTGCCCAACTTATTTTATTCCATATCATTCAAGTTTCTAATTAAATGTGAATTTTTACGGACGAACTGCTTAAAAAATATAAATCGGCCGAAAATCAGTTATTTTTAATACTACGACACTGTGATGTCATCAAATCGACGATCTTGGATTGTCCCACGTTATCTGCAGACTGTTAGACAAAAACATAGTTCGAACTTACAAGCTCCAAGGACACACAGAAAATGGTGTTGTCTCACCTGTTCTTGGTGTTGAGGTCGGGTTAGCAACAAAGAGGTGTTTCGAAAATGGTGTTGTCCGAATTCTACGACAAACGAGGTGTCATGCATAGAGATCCCTCGGATTTGATAAATTTGCGAGGTGAGGTAAGAATAATGCATTGAACTACACAAGCAACATGAATAATGTAATTTTCAGATTACCCCACCTGTCCGCCATTTTGATTTAAAACATCATATTTTAAGCTGAGAATTAAGTAAACTGATTCAAAATAGGCGAAAGATATTAGGCTTTGATGAAAGATTCCTTTGTGTTAACTAATTTGCACATAGGTCTAAGAATAATGCCTATTTTATGAATAACATGAAAAAGGGCGATTCACATGAGCGCCATTTTGAATTAACGCATGATGGTTAATCACTAGAATAACAGAAATAGGCTCAAAATTAGCCAAATATAATATTCCAAAACTACGGAAAGTCTTTGCTCTCGATATTTAGTCATTGGTGATACCGCGAATGTTCAAAAGGGCACTAAATTTCCGAACCCTCTATAACCCAGGCCAGAAAGGGTTAACTACTTCTAACTCTAGGAAGAAAACTTTGAACCAACAATTATCTTGATCCGGGTGATATCCCCTCCCACCTTGAACCCTAACACACAAAGAACTAATTTTACCCATATGTAACAAACAATGCCATCAAAGGTTACATTTCGTGTCCTTGGCCGGCCTACTATTGGATTTCCTTTGATATATCTGGCCCCTTCAATGTTCAAAGAACTTATAAATAGACACGAGACGTCACTGATCTCGAAACAATTTGAATTTCTAAATGTGTCATAGAAGAGCGTTATTGATTGGCTGATCTATATATTGGACCAATACAACCACCATATTAGGAGGATTGATGCGGCTACTTGAGTATGATGTCACTATACATACAATCGGCGTGTAGGTTCTGATTGGTTCATCTCTCGTTCGTAAGTGAAATATACACATCGGATCTTGAACACTGAAGGTGGTCAGATAAATCAAGGCGGGTTCGAAGTGGGAACGTAGAAATTGGCTTGATAAACTCATGTCCATGCATGCCCCTTCAAAGAATTTCCGTTTAAATTTTAGCCTTATCCATTAACACAGGTTAGATCTTACCGATTTCCACTCTACTTCGTGTACAGAAATCAATAATTATAGAACAATTCATAGATACGACAGAGACCTTAAACAACCGGAAAGGGCACTATGGATGTCACCAAAGCCTGAGCTAATCTCATCGAAAATAGAACACCGATATATAAGGATATTTAATATAATGAGGGAATGGACAACGTAGTATCGTGTAACATAGAAAATTGTATATATCGCTAAAATTTATATCTACTCCCGCTAAATTTTTTCGCTACAAAGCCAGAGAAAGGGTGTTGATTAATGCAAAAAATGCATTGAGAAAACACCGATAAGTGTTATTGAGTAAGAGCCTACACACCGAAATTCTTAATTGGCGTCGTTGGCCAACATCTTCTGGGTTTTTTCTGTGTGTGTGTGTGTGTGTGTGTGTGTGTTGATTCGGTATCACCACTTAACAGTCAATACCAAAATATTACGTTGAGCCATTTTCAACATTCCTTTGTGGTGTTGACCAAACACCGTTATTTCGGTGTTAAATTGTCTTCGACACCACTTTTGTCATAGAATTCGGTCAATCTAGGTAAACCAAGATGGTAAATCAGGGGAATACCCTATATACAATATTCCGTGATATTATATCTGAATTGACTGAGATTGGGTCAACACCATGCAATTTCGAAACACCTTTTGACGCTGACCCGCCCGCAACACCAAAAAAAGGTGTTGTGGCAATACCATTTTCTGGCTGAGTATCCTTGGAGCTTGGAAGTTCTAACTAACTTCATTATCTACATACATGTTTGTGTCAAGCTCTAACAGTCTGCAGAAAGCATAAAATAATCCAAGATGGTCGATCTGATGACGTCATCGTGTCGTATTATGTTAAATAAATGATTTTCAACCGATTTATCTGACAGTTCTTCGATCTATTATTCACGAAGCTTGTCATCAGAAACTGCACAGTTAATTAAAAGCTTAAGTGATTATATGATGTGGAATAAAATAAGTTGGGCACATTTAAGCAGAACCAGGGAATCGGGCAGTAATCCTGTCCGAAAATCTGACTGATGGCTGAGGTATTATTATGCCCACTGAGGTTGTTGCGATAGCATATGTGGCCGAGAATGGGATAAAAAGAGCAAAGCACATAGTACATTTTCACATATGTGCCAAATCTTTACCAAAGTCGTTCAATATTATATTGATTGCAGATCTCGCGTGGACGTGATCTTGTTTTGTGTCGTCTTTGATTCTGTATTATACCCTGTATACCCTGTAGATGGAATAGGTTGGATGTTCACTCGCATATCCTTTTCTAACTGTAATTATTTATTTATGATTCACTCGGCCACTTCATATAACATTCATAGATATCCTAAGCATGGCGGCGTTGTAGACCAACGAGATGCGTTATTGCGTTGGGCTCTCGCCATGCGGTTTTCTTATATCGCTATACTGTCCGTACTTTACCAATTAAATTGATCGGTTTTTCGCTAACTTTTCCCCAGGCAAGTTCTTTCGCCTTTTGAAGTTCATCTTTAATATAAATCAACTAAACAGCTAGATCAATCGCTTGATTCAAGCAGGCTTAATGTATAATCTATTGTAACGGTGTATTATTTATTGTAATAGATACATGGTTAACATTAACTGTATAAGATTTTGATTTGATTTGATTTTTATTCGCCACTTTTGAAAAGAATATATATACATAAAATATATATTGTTTGGCGGGAATAACACCTCATGTGGCTTCTTCTATCCCTAAACTAATATACGATATAAACATAAGAGATAAATATGTTAACAGTGACTTTAAGAGATAAATATACGAGATAAATATGGTCAAGAGACTGCAAGAGATAAATAATTGTTAATAGTATTGTGGTACTTATAGATATAGTTAACTGTATCATATTGTAAGAGATAAATATAATTAACTCTTTAATAACAGCTTAATTCAGATGTCATCAATATGACAGAAAGGCATATTAAACATGTGAAATATCAAGCCTGTGACAAGCACAGTAATTGCATATCGCTTGCAGTTGTTGAAGGCAAGCTTGAGTTGTGCGCAGAGCCATTTAAACCGCGTCGTCAGAAGCCAAAGTTATATCCAATAACATCGGATTAGCCCGTATTGATCAGTCTCAATTACTGGGAAGTTTCATCTTTTCCTGCTACTTTTGTGAAAACTTAAAAAAAGAAGAAAAAAAATACATCTTCGTTTAATTTAGCCCTTTGGCTACTGCCGCATTTAATAGTCTTTTAGGAGGAGCTTTGTGATTTTCCGAAGCTAGACCCTAACTTGCACTTTAGAATTACCGGTAGGGTTTTCCCTGGTAGCCAACAATGAAAGAATCGGCACGCGCTGCATCTCACGTCGTTCAATAAAAAGCACAAAAAACTTCATCATTCTCTGTCGTTCCTGCACCATGGCTGCCCGAAGGCTACGCATTAATGTTCAATCGTAAAGCCGCTCGTCCATGGCCGAGTTAATTTAGACGGCCCTTTCACGAATCGCCAATTAATCCGTGCTAGCTAACTTTGTAACGATTTCTTTACGTGGGTATGGGCAGTGTGTGAATTAGAGGCAAGGGAGAGAGGAAGCTTTCATGTTTTCTATGGTGGTCGGTTTCTGCTACATATTGTTCGGGTATACCATCGTGGTACGGAATTCTGTTCTCTAGGTGCTAATATCGATGGTACGTTACAACACCACGATACAGTATAGTGCCATGGTACAGTACGTTACGATAATGTTGTGGTACGCAGGATAGTAAAGAGTGCACGACATCTTCGGCAACACGCGCGAGACTGACGAAGTAGGCGACCCAAATGGTAAAATGGTAAAATGCGATGGTATATACGATATCCTGATATTCGACATTACGATGCGATAATACGACGACGATACGAAGCGATACTGAGCAGGATAAGACGGTGACACGATGCGATATTGTAATGAGACGAGGCGATAGCACGATAGTACGACGACATGAGGTGATATACTGAGAAGGTAGCACGGTGATACGATGCAATAGCGTGATGGGACGAGGCGATAGCACAATACTACCGAGATACGATGAGATAGTACAGTGAATCGATGTGGTATCACGATAGTACGATGACACCATGCGCTTGTATGGTACGGTGATGCGATGCGATAGAACGATGATATGATATAATACCATTGTACGATGCGATAGTACGGCGTGTTTCTTTTCGTACGATTCTGTAGCCATAAGGTTATTTTGGCCACAATAAATCTGTCCCATTTGTACACATTTTTGACCGTGTTAAAATTATATCACCATTTCATCGTGTCATCGTAGTCATGTAGCTATAGACCAAAGAAGAGAAACATTGGTATTGTATAAATTGCCCTTCTAAATGTTTGTGCGATGGTTCGATTTGGCACGAATCAGCTACCATATATTGTTGAGCTTAAAGTCATGCTGTCAGCTTGCATGTGGACTCG
>JAVTVY010036301.1:0-17181 GCA_036873755.1 Hanleya hanleyi | reverse complement strand
GTCTGTGGCTGTTTATGATGGTTCATTCTCAGGTCTGTGGCTGTTTATGATGGTTCATTCTCAGGTCTGTGGCTGTTTTTGATGGTTCATTCTCGGGTCGGGCTGTTTTTGATGGTTCATTCTCGGGTCTGTGGCTCTTTATGATGTTTCATTCTCGGGTCTGTGGCTGTTTTTGATGTTTCATTCTCGGGTCTGTGGCTGTTTTGATGGTTCATTCTCAGGGTCTGTGGCTGTTTTTGATGGTTCATTCTCAGGTCTGGCTGTTTATGATGGTTCATTCTCAGGTCTGTGGCTGTTTATGATGGTTCATTCTCGGTCTGTGGCTGTTTTTGATGATTCATTCTCGGGGTCTGTGGCTGTTTATGATGGTTCATTCTCAGGTCTGTGGCTGTTATTGATGGTTCATTCTCGGATCTGTGGCTGTTTATTCAGAACCGATTGATATTACAATGTGCAGAATGAGGTCAGATCCAGACAGAATTTTTAACTGCAGATGTCAGATGATAACTGTGTAATTATGGATATGTAGGAGAGGTAACCAGCCCAGTAAATTCGAATTTTGTCGAGCACGAATCGTAGACAAATACAGGCTTAAGGGTACTGAGCCCTCCTGCAGGCACTTTTACACACCCTCTAAAATTTGTCTTCATACAGATAAAAGTATGCCTTATAGCTAATGGTAGTGTACATATTTGTTGAAAGGGCATTTCTTGAGGATTTCAAATATATACATGTGTTCACTGTAAATCTGTAGCTCGTGAAGATATTTGAATTTTAAAAAATTATTTTAAAAAGAGCCTTTTTTTTAAATGGCTATTTTCAAAAAAGTATTCAACTTATCGTAACTTACATCATCATTTCCTGTAGAAGACAACTCCAACAGCAAATCTTTGCCTCAGTTTTGTAAATTTTGGTTTAGTTCTTATTCTATTGACATTTAATTCAACTTCAAAGTTCAAAATTGTGATTTGCTCAATTTTGCAAAGAAATATTCCGTTAAATGTCAATAGAATGAGAACTAAGCCAAAATTGATAAAACTGGGACACTGATTTCCTGTTGGAGTTGTCTTCTACAGGAAATGATAATGTAAGTTATGATAAGTTGAATATTTTTTTGAAAAATAGCATTTAAAAAATAAAAATTTAAATTAATTTTCTTCTAAATCCGAATATCTTCACGACCTACAGGTTCACAGTGAAAAAATGTATATATATCCTTAAGAAATGCACTTTCAACAAATATATAAATTACTCTAGTTATGAGGCATACTTTCAGCTTGATAAAGACAAATTCTAGAGGGTGTGCAAAAGTGTGTACAGGAGGGCTCAGTAATTAAGTTATGTCAGAATATCTTCATGATCTTGGAGATTAGTGTAGCTTGAGAAGGGCATTGCTATGGAGGTCCATAAGCACACATGATTTACAGGAGGGTTAAACATTCAGTTAAGATAAATTCATATAAAATTCTGTCAAATTGATTAATTCGGTCTGTCCTCATCTTATTTTAACACAAATGTCAAGATCATTCCGAAGCATACTGATGACAACTACCAACTGGGGCTGTTTAAGGGTCTCTTAAACAGCATTGCTTTTTACAGAATCACACATCACTGAAGGTAATTGACTTCTCTCATTGACAGGAGTGTATAGCGGATGAGAAGGCGACATTCAGTGAGTGTATACCTGGTTTACCTGGAGGACAGGGCGGACCTATACCTGAACATCACTGTACCTCCACCCACTTCAACAAGGACGACTGGTTCCCTTTGATGTGTGCCCATTACGAGACCAACGCTTTATTAGGGCTGTTCTTCAATAATGAGCCAGCCGCCAGAACAGTGCAGAGTTTCTTCCAGAAGATATTGACTATAGACACTGCATTTACCTTTAGGTACTATTCAACATGTTCAATTGTATTGTTTAAGCTACAGATATTTGAAGTTGCTAATGAACAGTACTGAGTGTTAATCAGGCTTGTTACATCTCTGAGCTGGAGTTGTTTTATCTGAATTGTTCGAAAGTGAATTATCAGGTTCAGTGTTTTCATTATCTCCACCTGTGCTTATTGGGTTCTTAGATATCCTGACATAGAAAAAGCTCTCAAAATTTTACTTACAATTATGGCAAACGGTCCATGAGCAATAAACCTGTTTTGTCATCATTGGCCTCAATCTCGATAAAACCTTTATGATCTTGATTTGGCGCTATGTAATGCTTGTGTGTTCTCACTGTCACTGTCATTAAAACATGTCTAGCTGCGATCAACATCAAACGAACCACCACAACTCAGGTTCACTGAGGAGTGCTATGAAAGGCATTGTGATTGACTGTTTCACCCCGACTTGTTATTTGGTAGTAGTACCAGTATAGTAGTACCAGTACCAGATTATTTGGTAGTAGTACCAGTATCAGATTATATGGTAGTAGTACCAGTATCAGATTATTTGGTAGTAGTACCAGTATCAGATTATATGGTAGTAGTACCAGTATCAGATTATATGGTAGTAGTACCAGTATCAGATTATTTGGTAGTAGTACCAGTATCAGATTATATGGTAGTACTAGTAGTACCAGTATAAGATTATTTGGTAGTAGTACCAGTATCAGATTATATGGTAGTAGTACCAGTATCAGATTATATGGTAGTAGTACCAGTACCAGATTATATGGTAGTAGTACCAGTATCAGATTATTTGGTAGTAGTACCAGTATCAGATTATTTGGTAGTAGTACCAGTATCAGATTATATGGTAGTAGTACCAGTATCAGATTATATGGTAGTAGTACCAGTATCAGATTATTTGGTAGTAGTACCACTATCAGATTATTTGGTAGTAGTACCAGTATCAGATTATATGGTAGTAGTACCAGTATCAGATTATATGGTAGTAGTATCAGTATCAGATTATATGGTAGTAGTACCAGTATCAGATTATATGGTAGTAGTACCAGTATCAGATTATATGGTAGTAGTACCAGTATCAAGATTATATGGTAGTAGTACCAGTTTCAGATTATATGGTAGTAGTACCAGTATCAGATTATATGGTAGTAGTACCAGTATCAGATTATATGGTAGTAGTACCAGTATCAGATTATATGGTAGTAGTACCAGTATCAGATTATATGGTAGTAGTACCAGTATCAAGATTATATGGTAGTAGTACCAGTATCAGATTATATGGTAGTAGTGCCAGTATCAGATTATATGGTAGTAGTACCAGTATCAGATTATATGGTAGTAGTACCAGTATCAGATTATATATTTTCATACACATCAAAGTTGGCACAGATTACATTCACCTGGAGCTGTATTACCACTGTCTGTCTTGTTTCCGTCAACAGGGAAACTGGAAGAAGAAATGCTCGAGAGGAAGGGGTCGGTACCACAGGTTACAAACATGGACAGCAGGTAAAAACAACACAGCCCACAGCTACCGGTGACACGTCATCGCGGTCTGGAGTTCTCTCCCTTCCCCAGCGTACACTCAGTGGGCAGTGCCTTTTCACAGCACCAGTGCGATTTCTCATGGACATGGAGTCTGACTGCACATATCCAGTTACATCAGACCTCTGCAATGCAGACTCTGTGTTTAGTGCCAGGATGTATGCAGAGGCACCCGGACTGACCGACCCTCCATGTCCCAGAACATACCATGTTCTCTCAGCAGAGGACTCCAGTGGTAAAACCGTGTCAGAAGCGGGAGTGAATTATTTCTGTTCCTCGGATAATGAGGGTTATGTGAACACCCCTAGTACCTTTGGGCCACAGCAGTCTGATCCCTTCACCAGGTCCCTGTTCAACTACAGCCTTCCTGATGAGATGTGCCAGGACCTGTTCGGTAATGACATCTGTGCAGACCCTGAGGATGTCAGTGATTCGCAGGCCACTGAGGAAAGCCTTCCTCCCAGGTGTACATTTGACGATGGGTACACTCCTCCCCCTATCCCTTACTATAATACCACGTCAGGTGTTTGTCAAAACGCGGTGTTGAGTGTGCACTACAAATTCACATGGTCTGGACAGAGAATAACCTTTCTCAATGCCATAGTCATTATAGGTGATGTACCCACTGTGGTGAATTGGCAGGAACGTCGGACCATCATCTATACCGACAGTAACAATGTGACGCAGAGGAACACCACTTTGATCGACAGAAGCACACCGGCCACTTTGACCCAGTTTCACAGTGTTTTCTTCCATCATAACTACACACAACTGTCTAACTCTACTACCACCAGTTCTGGTGTACCTAACAATGGGGAAGCAGTGGTCAGATCAGGCTACCCAGGTATGTATACATGTCCAGGATAGTCTAAATGCCAGGATATGTGGTAATCTGACTTGGGGTAATCTGTGATCCTGTGGCTGTGATAGGAGAACAATCAATATCATACTCTCCTCTCCCTGGCCAGCCAGCAGCATAGCTAAAATACAGGCCAGCTCAAAGCACAAATTAGCTTTTGTAGTTATCGCACTGTTATCGCGCTACCGCTTCAGCCTAATCACTAGACTGATGACCACTCCCTGTTATGTCTGTATGCACCGCGACTGCAGACGAAATGTAGCTCATTTTCTCTGGACATTTTCAATTCACAAAGCTGGCCTGTTTTCACGCATGGCCACATGGAGCCTTAGCCTTTGTTAAACGCGTAAGTCACTGGTCCATGGGGACATGCTGTCGACACTAGCTAGTGACCACCTGGAGCGCCAGCCTTTGTTAAAAGCTTGATCACCAGTCAGTGGGGGCATGTTGTCAGTACTTTTTTCACAGCTGATAAAAAAACCTTGGGCAGTCCCGCGATAACGCTGCTCTGTTACCGTGGTATTACCCCGGTCCTTTTGTGTTTTGAGCCGTCCTGAACTGTGGATCACTAATATTTGACCTCTGGTTATAACATTACCTGAGGTAGTATCTGAGGTTATGCGTCAAAATAACTTACGTTATATGTCTCAACATAAGTTGAGCTTATGTGTCTGTAGATGTCAATGTTTGAAATGCCATGACTGTGTAGTCATAGCCATAGTGTATTTGTGTCATACCTACAATGCATGCAGATATCATTTAGGATTCTTACCACTCAGTTCTGTTGTATATGTATAGATGCATGTTTTCTCTGTTTCATACCGATTTCTTTGACTTCATTTCCCCGTTATGTGTGTGAGTGACTTGTATGTACGGGTGAGTGTGTGAGGGAGATTAGTTTTTACCCCTCGGGCAAATTTTGCCCGAAGGGTATTGTCGTCGTCAGCGTCGTCTGTCCGTCTGTCTGTCTGTCCATCTTTCTTGTGAACACGATATCTCAAGAAGAATTATAGCCAGGCATTATAAATTTATACCATGTATGCATCTGGTGAAGGGTCAGAAGCCTATTGAAAATGACCGACCTTGACCTCTTTTTTCAAGGTCAAATTGCAGTTTGAATGTAGATTTGATGCTGCCATCACCATATCTCTTACAGTATTATAGCCAGCCCTTGTAACTTAAGTTCAATGATGTACATGTATCTGGTAGTTGACCAGTTGCCTAAAAGTTGAATCTGCCACTTGCACATTATTTTTGTCACAGACCTTATGCAGTTAGTAAACTTGGATTGCGTGAGTATTGATTTGTTTCTGCAATGTTTAAAAGAACTCTCCATGTACATTGTACAAGTTATGATCGACAAGTGCTTTACAGTAATTGGGTTATATGGAATAGGAAATTCTAATTTTCAATCATTTGGTAGTGTGTTTATCTACACTGCTACATGTGTATACCGAACTTGCCATCTTCAATACACACAATTCAGAATATTGTCATCTAGATACATGTAAACTGTAGCCTGAACACATATCCTATTTCACATTTTAACATTTCATCACAGACCACATCAGGCTCCAAATTCAGGTCAAGTTGTGGTGAAATGTCCTGCATCAACCTATTAATAGTCAGCCATTCTGCATGCTATCCAATGAATTTAAATCAGTTTGTGCTGGGACATTTTGTGGGTATCATGTAAGTTACTTTACTTTCAATGCTGTTTAATAGTAATTATTCAAATCCCCGTGCCATATTTTTTGTTATTCAACAGACCAATTTCTTTACTGGTTATGCCCCCCCTCTAACTAGAGGGGGGGCATATAGCGATCGCTTTGTCCGTCCGTCCGTCTGTCTGTCTGTCCGTTTGTCCGTCTGTCCGTCCGAATTTCTTGTCCGGGCAATATCTCGGTTAATATTTGATGGACAGGATTGAAACTTGCATGGAATGTGGCCAGTGGCTTGTAGTTGTGCAGCGTAGAGTTTTTTTCCGAGTTCCGGTATAATTTTCAAGAGTTATGGCCCTTTTTCTGAAATCTCTGTGAATGGGACTTGTCTGGGCTGGATCTTGGTTAATATTGTATGGACAATTATGAAATTTGCAGGATATGTGGTCAGTGCCCTGTAGTTGTGCAGCGTGAAGTTTCTCCGCATTTCGCATTTATTTTCCAGAGTTATGGCCCTTTTTTCTTCGAATCTTTGTGAATTGCAACTTGTCCAGGCTGGATCTCGGTTAATATTATATGGACAATTATGAAATTTGCAGGATATGTGGTCAGTGCCCTGTAGTTGTGCAGCGAGAAGTTTCTCCACATTTCGCGTATGTTTTCAAGAGTTATGGCTCTTTTTTCTTCAAATCTTTGTGAATTGGAATTTGTATAGGGCTGGATCTCGGTTAATATTGTATGGACAAGTATGAAATTTGCATGATATGTGGTCAGTGATCCATAGGTGTGCAGCGTGAAGTTTTTCTGCTTTTGGTTATATTTTCAAGAGTTATGGCCCTTTGTTTAAACCCAAGTGAATGGGATATATTTTTTTGTCCAGGCTGGATCTCAGTCCATAACCGATTTAAACCAGGAAAATGGCTATAATAATTATATGCTGTTCTACATTCCAAAGCAGACAACATAGGTCCTGAAGTAGGAAATTGCCCCCAAAACAGTGAATTGGGTGCAAAATTCAAAGTTCACTGATAGGTTCATAATTTCATCACAATATACTCCCAAGGAATGTAGGTGTCATAACCAGGTCACATTTTCGGATTTGGCAGAAGCCCTGGCGACCATCTTGCATCGAAGCATCGTATTATCACTTGTTAGTCGATACTTGGAATATGTATTATATGAGGCATGGCAAAACAAGTGACTCGAACAGAATTTTTATAATTATCCAAATTAGGCCTCCACCAACCAATAAAGAACAGAACAATGGCAGGGCAGTGTCGGATTAAAGCGGAAGGGGGCATCCTGTGTTTTAATTGTTTAAGTTTTGTACTACTGATAGTAACATAGTACTGATACTGTAGAATTGGGTCTCAAACTAAAAGCTAGTGAACTATCTGGTAGTGTGAAAACAATTATTCCATGTTGAGTACAATTTGTTCCCATGTATGGTGGAATGTCTGGACTCTCAAATGGAAATGTGTTATACATGTACATATCTGAGGTTTGAGGAACAAACATGGTTGCAATTAAGATATAATCAAAGAAATTTCATTAAAATTATTGGATCTAAGTATTTTACAAAATTAGCTTAAAAAAGGGCCTTCCTGGTGGGAACTGTTTTCTTTTGGGAGAAATCAAATGTATGGAAACCGAGCCCACATCTAGCATTGACTCAACAGTGACATGTTTAAAGGGTCTTAATTTATTTTCTTCAGGTAGAATTTATTTAGATAGAGTAACTTTGATCATAATGTGAAAATATGAGCACATACTTGAAGTTTTCCTCCAGTGTTTTCCCCTTTCGAATATTGACTATATATCACTTTGGGATATAATTTAAACAAAAACATTGTATTTATGAACAAAATGTGTCTAAATATTTCTTGTCATTTCAAATCTTTCTCCATTTTGATTCCCAGAATGACTGCCACGAAGTGTGTCGGTGTTTCACAGATTCACATTAATACATTAACTCCAAAACCATTCATTCAATCTCGTCACTTCAAATCTCCCAACATATTCTCAAATAGCTGTCCACTGTCAGATTTTGAGACCACTGTTTTAATTTCCAAGGCCACAGTGCTCACCGTAAAAGTCAGAAGCACTCCAAAATTCAGTTTACTCATATTTCTCATTTCCCATGTCAATATCAGAAATTCAAAAAAACTCTCAATTGAAATTGCCTCAAAATTTTACTGAATTGAGCAAATAGCTCTATCGGTATTTAAAAACTCAGACCATTCAGCAAAGTTTATTTTGCTTTTTTCTTTAAATCTAACCTGATTGCATTGGTGAGCTTATTTGTCTGCTTAGGGACAAAGTTCTACCAGAAGGATTTGAAATAATGGCTGAATTAAGATAGATCATACTTGTATATTAGTATATTGATTTGTAAGTTCTACTTCAAACATTTAAAAAATGTTTAATTTGTGAGAGATATCATGTACATATAAATCCGGGAACTTATGTTCATCTATGACATATACCAAGCAATTTTCATTGAAGGTAAATATGTTGAAGCCATTAATTTAGAATCTGATTAGATGTGTACAAAATATATTAGTACATGTCCCCCACATCATTGGCATGAATGATCTGAATTTTCATATTCAAATTTCAGTTAAGATAAATGAAAAATAAAACAGCAATGCCAAAGACTAAGAAGCGAAGTGCAGACATTAGAAGCAAAGTTACCAAAACCTCAGTGCAAAATTTTCCAATCAATCAAGGCAAAAGCTGACCTTGCTCAACTTCCTGTGTATTTCCCATATGAGAGAACTACACTCAACCATACGAGATAACATTTTTGTTAATCTAGTTCTAAAAATACACTGATGACACGGGCGTCGGAAGCGGGGGGGCCGGGGGGGCACGTGCCCCCCCCAGATGAAAACCAAGGGGGGCACAAGTATGTTTGTGCCCCCCCAGATTTTGGTATTCGAACCAGCGACCCCAATGATACAAAATATAGAATATGTTTCCTCTGTATATTTGTAGTGAAGTAATTTTTCGGACTCTTGATAGAATTGTATGTATAGGGCCTATAGTTTTCAATTTGTCTTTTACTTTTGGGGATATGTGTTTTCTAGTGGGCTGCAGTGGCAATTAGTCCTCAGCACTGATATTATTTTTCTGCATCATTAATGATGAATAGCTATGCCATCCAATTCCATCGTTTTCTAGTGCTTTGCTACAGAGGACTGCATCTTGAAGAATGAACCGGTCTGTATTGTTTTCAAGATGCAGCATGTAGTTCAATATGCTTGCATGGATATCTAATTATAAGTGGGAATCGTCCAAGTTCCCGTTTGCAGGCAATATTCACAGTATTTTTTCCAACTTGAAGATTTAGTTTGCAAAATTTTGTGTACCAATGCATCAAATGATCTAAAATGTAAGGTCAGCACTTCGGTTCTACGCATCGTTTTCAAACCCATCTTTATACATTCCCAAAATTAACATCATGTCGAAGAGACCCCAGCGTGATATCCTTGATTTCCTCCGAAGCAAAATGTAAGTAGGATAGTGGTTTATTTGACGGAAATGAAGATGGAGTTATATTAATCGAATACCCGGATTACGTGCGGAAGTTTTCTGTGTGTGTGTTAGCAATTTTTTATTATTTTTTTTTACCAAACTAGTATTAAAACTGTTGAAATATCTGAGAAAAAATAAGCGTTTTATTCGTCGGAAATCGCTCAAAACGCTCCTACGGCCGTCTAGAACCCCGGAGCTTCGCCTAAAGTGCTAGGATAGTGCCCCCCCAGTCAGAACTATCTTCCGACGCCACTGGATGATACATGTAATGCATGCTTGCTGGGTGTAGACAATGACTGATAGCCGAGGGGTATTGGAGCCCAATGGGCTATTTTCTACTATTTGAATTCCCTCTGTAAATAAAGTATTATTATTATTATTATTGTCAACATAACTGATGTGTCAACAAGATCAAAGTATTCAGTAATAATTGCTGTGTAAAAGATATTCTGCGCATTAACATTCATGTTAGTCATACCAAATAGAGAAAAAAATGGATACTAACTTCTCGCCCACCCCAACTGGATACTAACTTCTCTCCAACCCCAACTCCCCCATCCCCCACCCCAACTGAATACTAACTTCCCCCCACCCCCATCGGATACTAACTTCCCCCCCACCCCAAATGGATACTAACTTCTCTCCAACCCCAACTCCCCCACCCCCCCCAACTGGATACTAACTTCCCCCCACCGGATACTAACTTCTCCCCCACCCCCACTGGATACTAACTTCTCTCCAACCCAAACTCCCCACCCCAACTGAATACTAACCTTCCTCACCCACCCCAACTGATACTAACTTCTCTCCAACCCCAACTCCGCCCCCACCCCAACTGATACACAATCACCCCCACCCCCACCGGATACTAACTCTCTCTCCCTCACCCAGCTGGATACCAACTTCTCTCCAACCCAAACTCCCCTACACTCCAAATGGATAACTTTCTCCAACCCCAACTCCCCCACCCCCTCCCCAACTGATACCAACTTCCCACCCCCACCGGATACCAACTTCTCCCCACCCCCACCGATACTAACTTCTCTCCAACCCAAACTCCCCCACCCCAACTGAATAACCTCCCTCACTCCACCCCAACTGGATACCAACTTCTCTCCAACCCCAACCCTCCGCCCTCACCCTAACTGATATTAACTCCCCTACCCCCACCGGATACCAACTTCTCCCCACCAACTGGATACTAACTTCTCTCCAACCCAACTCCCCACCCCAACTGATAATAATCTCTCACCCACCCCAACTGGATACTAACTTCTCCCCCACCCCAACTGGATACAAACTAATTATACAGTCAGATTGTACAGTACAGTAGGTAAAACGGTATTGGATGAGAAATTGTCGGAACTTCTTCTGCTCAATTCTA
Source organism: Hanleya hanleyi (assembly GCA_036873755.1). Taxonomy (NCBI): domain Eukaryota; kingdom Metazoa; phylum Mollusca; class Polyplacophora; order Lepidopleurida; family Hanleyidae; genus Hanleya; species Hanleya hanleyi. The sequence continues at coordinate 6,291 of JAVTVY010036301.1, read as the reverse complement.
GTAATTTGTTCATTCATAATTTTGTTGGTATATTTCTTCTCCCTATTAGGCTATGATGCTGGGAATTTGATGTTTTCTGGGAAGGCTATTATTGACAATGTGACGGGCACATTCTTGTATATCAACACTGACCTGAGTAAACAGATGACACTGTTTAATGTGGGTAAGTCACATCAGATGATCAGTGGTGGATGTGCGCAAAAATGTTGACAAGTGGAAATATGAATTTTGTCATATGCTGAAACAGTTAGAAAACCCAGCCATCAACCAGTCTTCAGTCTTTGAACAGTGAAGAAATTTTAACTGTGAATGGTCACCTGAGATTTTGTATAGTTCCCGTTATCAGTATGCCTGCATCTTCATTTCATTTCCAATTTCTACATTCCCACTTCGAACCTGCCTTGATATGACCACCTTCAGTGCCCAAAATCTGAGGTGTAAATTTCACCTATGAACGAGGGACGAACCAATCAGAACGTACCTGCCGATTGTGTGTAGGGTGACATCATCCCTCCTAATATGGTGGTTGTGTTCGCCCAATATATGGGTTTCGAGGTCCGTAACGTTTCGTGTCTATTTTCTTTGAACATTTGAACGGGGCCTGATATATCAAGGGAAGTTAAAAGTGAGAATGTAGAAATTGACTTGGCATAATGAAGATGGGTATACCTGGTGAAGAACCCATCCTTTAGTAGGAAGACATTGTATGCATGAATTAAAGGTTTTCCTTTTCATGTCGTGTTACATGAATGTATGGTATGTACAGTTAATGTTCCACCCCAGTGAATTACGAGTGCCCTTATTATATTGTCAGTTTTTAATAGGTCACTCTCACAGTCTCTAATGTTTTCCTGACAAGCTTCACAAACCAAAAAATATTTCCAGCCCACAATGGGTATTACTATGCCCCCCACCCTTCTAACTAGGTGGGGGGGGGCATATAGCGATCGCTTTGTCCATCCGTCCGTCTGTCCGTCCGAATTTCTTGTCTGCGCAATATCTCGGTTAATATTTGATGGACAGGATTGAAACTTGCATGAAATCATGCCAGTGCCTCGTAATTATGCAACGTAAAGGTTTTTTTTCCGAGTTATGGTTATATTTTCAAAAGTTATGGCCCTTCGTTCCTGAAATCTCCGTGAAATGGGACTTGTCCGGACTGGATCTTGGTTAATATTGTATGGACAAGTATGAAATTTGCATGATATGTGGTCAATGCCCCATAGTTGTGCAACGTAAAGTTTCTCCGCGTTTCGCTTATATTTTCAAGAGTTATGGCCCTTTGTTCCTGAAATCTCTGTGAATTGGGACTTGTCCAGGCTGGATCTTGGTTAATATTTTATGGACCATTATGAATTGTGCATGATATGTGATCAGTACCCTGTAGTTGTGTAGCGTGAAGTTTCTCCGTGGTTTTCGTATATTTTCAAGAGTTATGGCCCTTTGTTCTTGAAATCTTTGTGAATTGCGGCTTGTCCGGGCTGGATCTCGGTTAGTATTGTATGGACAAGTATGAAATTTGCATGATATGTGGTCAGTGCCCCATAGTTGTGCAGCTTATATTTTCAAGAGTTATGGCCCTTTGTTTCTGAAATCTCTGTGAATTGAGACTTGTCCGGGCTGGAACTTGGTTAATATTGTATATTGTATGTACAATTATACAATTTGCATGATACATGTATGTGGTCAGTGCCCTGTATTTGTGCAGCGTGAAGTTTCTTCGCGTTTCGCGTATGTTTTTGAGAGTTATGGCCCTTTGTTCTTGAAACCTTGGTGAATTGGGATTTGCCCGGGCTGGATCTCGATTAATATTGTATGAACAAGTGTGAAATTTGCATAATATGTGGTCAATGCCCCATAGTTGTGCAGCGTGAAGTTTCTCTGCGTTTTGCTTATATTTCAAGAGTTATGGCCCTTTGTTCCTCAAACCTTAGTGAATGGGATATTTGTCCAGGCTGGATTGATAGTTGGGATATACATTATACAATTAAATCAAGGTGAAGAAAGTGACTGAAGCAGAGTTGTGATATTTTTGCAAATTAGGCCTTGATCGACCAATTAAAACCATCCTGTTTCCAATTAACCGATTTGGACGGGGAAAGTGACTATATATATGTTATTCTACATTCCAAAGCAGACCACATAGGTTCCGAAGTATGAAATTGTCCTAAAAAGGGTGAATTGGGTTCACTGATCGCTTCATAATTTCACCATAATACAATCCAAGGAATGTAGGTCTTGTAACCAGGTCACATTTTTGGATTTGGCGAAAGCCCCGGCGACCATCTTACATCAAAACATTGTATTATCACTTGTTGGTTGATCGACTTGATACAAGTTTGGAATATGTATTATGCAAGGCATGGCGAAAAAAGTGACTAAAACAGGCCTCCGCCGACCACTACAGAACAGCACAGTGGCGGGGCAGTGTTGGACTAAAGCGGAAGGGATGGAATACAATTAAGCAATCTCGTGCGGGTTTTTTTTCTTCTCATTTTACCCTCAGTGACTCCAGTTGAAGTTTAACTTTCCTGGCAAAGTTGCATGACCTTCCAGTCAGAATTGCTGTGACACACTGAGGACAAACAAATACATCAGTATGGACAGTACTAAAATTATAGTAACGTTAGAATGTTTCCCTTCTTTCTGTGTCATGGATTATATGTAGAAATGTGTCACACAGTTGTGGATGTGTTCATTTCAGGGACAGATGGTTTGTGTTATTCGGCTGGCAGACGTCAGATGACATTCCGTGATGACATGGTGGCCACCTGTACACTGAGACTGACATATGAAGACTTACAGGACTGTATGAACCTCAGGTACTGTTACTGTTAGTCTACATTAATGGTTCCATATTGTTACTGTACACGGAGATTGACATATGAAGACTTACAGGACTGTATGAACCTCAGGTACTGTTAGTCTACATTAATGGTTCCATATTGTTACCGTACACTGAGACTGACATATGAAGACTTACAGGACTGTATCAACCTCAGGTACTGTTAGTCTACATTAATGGTTCCACATTGTTACTATCACTGTACACTGAGACTGACATATGAAGTCTTACAGGACTGTATCAACCTCAGGTACTGTTAGTCTACATTAATGGTTCCATATTGTTACTATCACTGTACACTGAGACTGACATATGAAGACTTACAGGACTGTATGAACCTCAGGTACGTTAGTCTACATTAATGGTTCCATATTGTTACTGTACACTGAGACTGACATATGAAGACTTACAGGACTGTATCAACCTCTGGTACTTTTAGTCTACATTAATGGTTCCACATTGTTACTATCACTGTACACTGAGACTGACATATGAAGACTTACAGGACTGTATCAACCTCAGGTACTGTTAGTCTACATTAATGGTTCCACATTGTTACTATCACTGTACACTGAGACTGACATATGAAGACTTACAGGGCTGTATCAACCTCAGGTACTGTTAGTCTACATTAATGGTTCCACATTGTTACTATCACTGTACACTGAGACTGACATATGAAGACTTGCAGGACTGTATGAACCTCAGGTACTGTTAGTCTACATTAATGGTTCCATATTGTTACTGTACACGGAGATTGACATATGAAGACTTACAGGACTGTATGAACCTCAGGTACTGTCCGTCTACATTAATGGTTCCATATTGTTACTGTACACGGAGATTGACATATGAAGACTTACAGGACTGTAACAACCTCAGGTACTGTTAGTCTACATTAATGGTTCCATATTGGTACTATCACTGTACACTGAGACTGACATATGAAGATTTACAGGACTGTATCAACCTCAGGTACTGTTAGTCTACATTAATGGTTCCACATTGTTACTATCACTGTACACTGAGACTGACATATGAAGACTTACAGGACTGTATGAACCTCAGGTACTGTTAGTCTACATTAATGGTTCCATATTGTTACTATCACTGTACACTGAGACTGACATATGAAGACTTACAGGACTGTATGAACCTCAGGTACTGTTAGTCTACATTAATGGTTCCATATTGATACTATCACTGTACACGGAGACTGAGATATGAAGACTTACAGGACTGTATGAACCTCGGGTACTGTTAGTCTACATTAATGGTTCCATATTGTTACTATCACTGTACACTGAGACTGACATATGAAGACTTACAGGACTGTTTGAACCTCAGGTACTGTTAGTCTACATTAATGGTTCCATATTGATACTATCACTGTACACGGAGACTGAGATATGAAGACTTACAGGACTGTATGAACCTCGGGTACTTGTTGGCCCAAGCATTAATGGTTCCACATTGTTACTATCACTGTACACTGAGACTGACATATGAAGACTTATAGGACTGTATGAACCTCAGGTACTGTTAGTCTACATTAATGGTTCCATATTGTACCTATCACTGCACACTGAGACTGGACATATGAAGACTTACAGGACTGTATGAACCTCAGGTACTGTTAGTCTACACGCCAATGGTTCCATATTGTTACTGTACACGGAGATTAGACATATGAAGACTTACAGGACTGTATGAACCTCAGGTACTGTTAGTCTACATTAATGGTTCCATATTGATACTATCACTGTACACGGAGACTGAGATATGAAGACTTACAGGACTGTATGAACCTCGGGTACTGTTAGTTTACATTAATGGTTCCATATTGTTACTATCACTGTACACTGAGACTGACATATGAAGACTTACAGGACTGTATCAGCCTCAGGTACTGTTAGTCTACATTAATGGTTCCACATTGTTACTATCACTGTACACTGAGACTGACATATGAAGACTTACAGGACTGTATGAACCTCAGGTACTGTTAGTCTACATTAATGGTTCCACATTGTTACTATCACTGTACACTGAGACTGACATATGAAGACTTACAGGACTGTATGAACCTCAGGTACTGTTAGTCTACATTAATGGTTCCATATTGTTACTGTACACGGAGATTGACATATGAAGACTTACAGGACTGTATGAACCTCAGGTACTGTTAGTCTACATTAATGGTTCCATATTGTTACTGTACACGGAGACTGACATATGAAGACTTACAGGACTGTATGAACCTCAGGTACTGTTAGTCTACATTAATGGTTCCATATTGTTACTGTACACTGAGACTGACATATGAAGACTTACAGGACTGTATGAACCTCAGGCTCAGGTACTGTTAGTCTACATTAATGGTTCCATATTGTTACTGTACACGGAGATTGACATATGAAGAATTGCACAGTTGTATGAACCTCTGGATCTGTCAGTCCACATGTTTGACTGTGCCTCCTTGTTATCACTGTAGATTGTAAAATAAATGCTGAAATATTTGCCAGTTACATTTTCCTTTGCTTGATTTTGGTAAAGTTGGTTTCTATGCGAGGCTTGTACAAAAGAACCAGAACTACTAATTCTCTCCGTCAGATTGGATAGTAGGAATCGTGTAAGTTTCTCATTCAACAACCTCACCACCAGGGGTCGCTTTCCGCTGGAAAAAGGCTGCTCCAACGAACCCCTGGGACCACGCTCACTGAAAGTGGGTTCCATAATACATTGAAAAATTCGTTCACATGCCTTCTTCCAGTTCCATTGGAACATATCCAATTCCTTATGAAATGTCAGTCATGAGTCATTTGCTTGGCCAGCTCGTTTTGTTCTGAATTCTAGGGTTTTGTGTTGTGTGCTAGCCAATGACCGATCGTACGGCTGAGCCCGGTCCCAGAGCCTAGTAGGGGGCACAGGACCGGATAGCTCTGGTTTCGAGATTGCTCATTCAAGAACCAAGATTCAATATGTCTTCTACTGATGACATACATTTTCAATTTTCAGGAAGTTAATACTGAATCGTTTGAACAACCTTATGTCAGCTGATAGAGTGGGCAGATTTGGATATGGCTACACAGATAATGATGCATTCTGGGTACAAGTTCTGAGGTAACAATTTATGTATTAAATATTTGTCAAATGTGTGCGCAAATTTAATTATCGGCGGTGTCAAAAGAATAGTTCTCCATTTGTTACCAAATTTTCTCAACAATTGCCAGTTTTGTACAACACGCATTGGACATTTGATGTTGCCATAAATATAGTTTTGGTGGAAAGTTTTGTTAGGAAACCCCCATATTATTGTGTGATGAAGTAACAAAATCATTTCTATTAATATTGGTTAATTTACTTTCCCCGTATCACTTCATGTGTATACTAGCAACGGTGCACGGACATTTCCCCCTGAGGAAATTTCCCCCTCCAGACATTTT
>JAVTVY010036300.1:0-16448 GCA_036873755.1 Hanleya hanleyi | reverse complement strand
AGCGCCAAATTGACTTTCTTTTAGTCTACATACTTGGTGATAATAATCTAATAGTGTAAAGAATCGATCAGATAAAGAATAAATCGAGGCCCACAGATAAACACGACGAGACTTACAGTGGTTCAGACCTGCCGCATTGGCTTATTTAGCATTTTTCGGTCCATTTGCAGTCGACATTTTCTCTTGTTGCAAATTTATGACACCTTCAACCAAAATCATATTTAGACTGACTATTTCAGAATTATTTGTTGTTTAAAATAGCTAAAATTGGTTTTGGTTAAAGGTGTCCTATTTTTGTAACAAAAGAAAATCTTCACCGAATAAGCTTTAATAGTGCATAAAAATAAGAAACTAAGCCAATGTACCAACTTTGGTGCGCCATAAATCCGTTTTCGTGCATCTGCAGCCCTTCATTATTTCGTGTCTTATAATTCAGCATGTAGGCTGAACAAAATGATCCATTTCATATCCTTTTGATAAAAGTGAAAGTTTGGCCCTACAAACCGAACAGCTTGAGGACGATTTTCTCCCTTAAATGATCACAAATATGGGACTAATAAACCCTTCTGATGCAAGTAAACCCGACATCAGTACTTTAAGTACTTTGATTTCAATGGTTTACACATTTTTCTCTAGGGTAGGGTAGGATAAATCCCCTAATATTCAATCACAGGAAGTGAAATTTGTCACCATAAACTAAGGGGATCAAATTTATTATACCCCCCGACACGTAGTGTAGGGGGCGTATACTGGTTTCAGCTTGTCCGTCCGTCCGTCCGTCCGTAACATTTCGTTTCCAGAGCATAACTTGACAACCGCTACTTGGATTCCTCTCAAATTTGGTATGCAGCTACCATACCATGAGACCTCGCTTGGGATTGCGTTTGGCGCATGTGCATCTACAGGTGGCGCCACCTAGGGTCAAAAGTTTCTCATGTCAGTCCGTAACATTTCGTTTCCGGAGCATAACTTGACAACCGCTACTTGAATTCCTTTCAAATTTGGTATGCAGCTGCCATACCATGAGACCTCGCTTGGGATTGCGTTTGGCGCATGTGCGTCTACAGGTGGCGCCACCTAGGGTCAAAAGTTTCTCATGTCAGTCCGTAACATTTCGTTTCCGGAGCATAACTTGATAACCACTACATGTACTTGGATTCCTCTCAAATTTGGTATGTAGCTACCTTACCATGAGACCTCGCTTGGGATTGCGTTTGGCGCATGTGCGTCTACAGGTGGCGCCACGTCCTATGGGCAGAATTTTCTCAGTTGGTCCGTAACATTCCATTTCTGGAGCATAACTTGACAACGGCTGATTAGATTCTTCTCGAAGTTTATATGTAGCTGTCATACCATGAGACCTAGCTCGGGATGTCGCATATGCCTCTACAGGTAGTAAGGCCTAAAAAAAAAATACCTTTGTTTCCGCTTTTCGACCGACCTAGTAAAATCCACGCCGACCCTATAGTTTTTTTGAGTGGTGGAAAAAAAAAATGCAAAACGACCGACCTACACGGTGATTTCGGCGAATTTCAGAGCACTTGTGTTTTTATTTTGTGTCCTTTCTCGTTCCGCTCGAACAGTCGAATCAGGGGAAATAACTCTGGCGCTGTTGTCATGGTTTGCAGTGTGCTGCCACCTATCGCTTTCGTAAAAGCACCATGGCCGCGGCCATTTTGTCCGTTTCGGCGGAAAAATGTAAACAATATCCAAATCTTCCCTTGCGGAGATTTGTTTCTTGCCGTTTTCGGGAAACATTCAGCGACATTGTCGATCGTTACAGCATTGATAAAGACGTTCGCCATCAGACGGTGTTCTGTGCTCAAAACGAAAGCGGGCCGTGGACGTCCTTGGAGGATTTGGACATGCAGGTCGAGACAGCAACGACTCTATTTGGTATAAAATACCTGCGCATCGTGTGCGATTGCCCAGACCTGCGACAGACTTCGCCGACATTGAATGCATTCACTGTCCTCATGCAAGGGGCCAGAAGCAAGCGCCTGCCAGCGAAAAAAAACAAGCCGATACGTACTGCGCATTATCGGTAGGCCAATTTCCGTTGATGTTTTGTATGTCAGTTTTAAATTTAGAGTTCTGTTCGATCAAACACAAATGATGCAATTTTCGAGCAGTCCACATTTAAAAATTATGCCATATAAATCTGTGAAATCCAATGAACTGGACGTACGAACCGAACACTGTCACTGCAGTCGGTCACTTCACACCAAACGATGACCATATGTCAAAGTATGACCATACTCACGGTCACCTTGAAGTTTCCTAAGTACTTGTTGATTTAATATGAAATAGTTCTAAAGCAAAACAACCCCTTCTACCTCCAGTTTTAGAGACGGCATCCACTAGCCTTTGACGGCTGAGAATGACAGTCAAAATCATCAAAATTCTGACAAAAATCTATATTTTCTTTCACAAATACTTCATGCTGCTTCAATACGAATACAACACGCACTTCAAATTTTAGAATTTGATATGGAATCGTGGGACTAGTTGATTCCACAAGGTCCAGGGGCCATCTCTCGAAGTGATCCTATGCTGGGATGATCCCGAGTCCAGGTTGAAGAGATGGGAAATCAAGGACTTTTCTTACCCCCCATCTCTTCAACCTAGACTTGGGATCATCCTAACTTCGGATCATCGCTTTGAGAGATGGGCTCCAATGCAAGTTGTTTGGCAGACGGATTGACAAATGAACAGAGTGCAGATTAAAAACTTAATTAATGCCTCCCACATGAGGCGAAGGCACAAAAAGAAGTCTGAAGCCAAAACAGGTAGTTACTTTTATTTTCAATCAATAATTCAATGTATCAAATTGTGCTGTATATTGTAGTTTTGGGGCGTATAGATAGAATTTCACACACAGTTGTGCAGAGTACCAAAAAAAAAAAAAGCAAAAAAAAAAAAAAAATCCCTACCTACCTACCCTTATTTTTTGGGGCTCGAAAGCGGAAACAAAGGTATTTTTTTTTTTGGCCTAAGTTTAATATTTCACTCCCCATTTACTTCCTTTTCCTCTTCAATGTGGTTATCCAGATGACAGTAATTCGCCTATCTGTTGCAACGGCCCATTTCAAGTCTACACGGTTCTAGTGGTAACAACAGTTAGGTAAAACACTATATGCCTGCATAATCCCATTCTCAACAATCATTATTAACATCAATTTTTAGAACAATCCATTAAACTTATCTGAGTATCGTCACGACACATGCATAGACAATCCGTTAACCGCATTCCAACCGAGCGAGGTCTCATTGTCTACTAGTTACATACCGTGCCACCACCCAACGCATTCTAAATGAACTTACCCGTAAACTACTATAACATATATACTTATATTCCACTACGAATACTCGTCAATTTCTATCAAATGTGCATTCGGGGGGTATCTTGTAAGTGTGCTTACTGATCATTTCCACCGCCACAATGCCATTTACGTTTACAAACTTACTTGTGAAACGTTAACCACCCCCATGTATCTATGCCCTTACGGGCCGGGGGGTATCCTGTAAGCAACATTACTGATCATTTTGATCAAATGTGTGCATCCCTCAGACTATGCTCTAGTTAGAACAGGCAGTTGAATGAGTTAGAATCCATTATTTCTTCATCTTTTATGATTTTAGAGGTTGATCAAATTTATTACTGTAGATGAACCAATTGAATTTTGTCTACAAAATCGAAGGTGGTTGAAGTTTAATAGTTACTGTGTGATTGAGTTATTAGAATTTCTAATAAACCCCCTGCAAATCAGAATGAGACCACCCCTATTCATATACAGATATCATGGGTTAAATGTTTTTGGTATGTTCCATATCCTCTGATGGGGGTGATAGGTTGATCTCCTATGCCTTAGGCTTGATGGTAGGGGTGATGTGATCAAATTTATTTAACATTGTACAAAAACAGATTTGGGAAGTCGGACATGTACCTCCTGAATGTAAAGGCAGGGCGTGCTTTTCCACTGGAATCCCATTCCTGTCACCACCCCCGCCGTCACCATCCCCGCAGAATAATTCATGTGAATCTAACAGATTCCCATAAAATTACAGCAATCTGTATACAAATGATACCTTTGGATTCCCGTGGATTCCTGCAGAATTAGACTGCAAGAATCCGTTTGGATTCTCATACATTGTGATGAAAAGGAAGGCCTGTAAAAGTTGATCAGATTTAGCACCTTTGCTGATCAGAATTTGATGGAAAATTGGAGAATGGTTGAATTTTATAGATCGAAGAGATTATCGGAAAATTTACCGAACTTGCATCAGTCTAAAGTTTTTATTCTTTCTCCCTACCAGTGCAGACTCGAGGCTGTTGGTTGATCAAACATGTCAAATTGACCAGCTCGACTGATCAGAATATTGGAGAATGATTGAAGGGATCATCGAAAAATTTACTAAACTTACATCAGTTTAAAGTTTTTAGCTCATCTAGGCCAAAGGCCCGATGGGCTAATGTCATGGCCTGATTGTCCGTCGTGTGTCCTCCGTCGTGCGTCATCCGTCGTGCGTAAACATCTTCTTCTCTGAAATCGCTTGACCGATTAAGCTGAAACTTGGCATGCATGTTCCCCCCAATGAGTACACCAGAATTTGTTCATGCGGTGTCGATATGATTTTAAATATGGCTGCCATGGCGGCCATCTTGAATTTGGCAGTGAAATCTTGTCATTATTTTTCGGTAACTACTTCATGGATCTTTCTCAAATTTGGTACACCGGTTCCCCTTTGAATATAGTTGTACAACATGTGTACTTTAGTTCAATTTGAATATTCAATATGGCCACCAGGCGGCCATCTTGGATTTCCCCATGAAACATTGTTATCGTGATTTCTCAGGAAGTACTGCATGGATCTTTCTCAAATTTGGTACACAGGTTCCCCTTGGGGTCTACTTGTACATGATACCCTTTGGGTCCGATTCGGAAATCCAATATGGCCACTAGGTGGCCATCTTGGATTTCCCCATGAAATTTTGTTATCGCAATTTCTCAGGAACCACTGCCTTGATCTTTCTCAAATTTGGTACACAGGTTCCTTTGGGTCTAGTTGTGCAAGATACCTTTTGTGGTCTGATTTAAAAATCCAATATGGCCACCAGGTGGCCATCTTGAATTTCCCCATGAAACATTGTTATCGCGATTTCTCAGGAAGTACTCCATGGATCTTTCTCAAATATGGTACACAGGTTCCCCTTGGGGTCTAGTTGTGCAAGATAGCTTTTCTGCTCTGATCTGAAAATCCAATATGGCCATCAGGCAGCCATCTTGGATTTCCCTATGAAACTTTATCGTGATTTCTCAGGAACTACTGCTTTGATCTTTCTCAAATTTGATACACAGGTTTACCTTGTGGTTCGGTTGCGCAAGATACCTTTTTTGGCCCATATCGAAAATCCAATATGGCCGCATCTTGAATTTCCCATGAAACTTTGTTATGAAATCTCATGAAATTACTGCATGGATGATGATGGGGGGACAACACAAGTTAGAAACTCATCTATTGCAGTTCTTTAGTAAAAAATTCTTACAGCTACTTTTGCCAGTTACAGCCAGATGAGCTACAGTGCCGTGGCACTATCTTTCTTTCTTTCTTCCAGTGCGGACTCGAGGCTGTTGGAAGAAGCGACCCTAGCTATCTGTAAGAACTTTGCCATCAACAACTGTAAGACAGGGAACTTTAACTCTCTGATCAGGACGTTCCTCGTACGGGCCACGGAACTCAAGGCATCCGCACAACTAGAAGAGTAAGATACTGTCATCAAATCTAGGGCTGATTTAGGCCATTGTCACTTGATTGGTTGTTTAGCATGACCAGCCCTCATCTATATTTTGAGCGCAAGTAATTAAAATAGATGAGGGATTTACATTTTTATGAGTAAAACTTATTGATTTTCTTCATATTCATATACAATTGCTTTGCAACTTAATAATTAATAATAAATAATTATAGCATCTAGCATGTGTATTTAAAAAAAAAATCAAGGTCATGCTAAACAACCAATCGAGTGACAATGGCTACTTACATTGATTGGATGGCAAATTTTTATTTTATTTTACATGTCAGCATTCTTCATATGAGGTAAAATGTGTGAGAGCCATTGCTCACACTTGTTGATTTTTTTCTGCCTCAGTAATGTGAGAGTGATCACTGAAAAATTATATAAGAAGGCCAGACCAATCTTATTTTTTGTTTCGCGTGCAGACTTTATTTTTTTCAACGTTAGAGGGGACAATAAAAATAAAAATAAAACTGGATATTCGAAGGTCACCCCTTTCTTTCTGCAGGTAGGTGAGTTTCCGCTCATCTGGCCCCGCCCATAATGTCAAAATAGTATAGCCTTCAATCTTGGAAAACAATAAAATCTGCAGTGAAACAAGAAATGAAATTGGTGTTGCCTAATGTTTATAATTGCTCTGATGGGAAAATAGTCTTCTCCAGGTCAAAATACCTGTCTACATGTACAAGTGCAAAATCTATCTCTACAGAACCTAGCACAGTGAAACCTGTGACTACTGACACCTGGGTAAACCATCCAATCTCCTAATACATGTGTACTGACATTATCCATGGTCCCAATACTTAAGTTTGATGTATTTTGAACCTTGATAAACCAGAACCCTGTCAAAACCAACACTATAATCTGGTCCCAAACATGGTCGATTTACACAGGTTTACCCCAATGAAAAACATACATGAATTGAGTTTTATTGAAGTTAGAAATTGAGAAGGCCCTAAATGAGAAGTTTTTGTCAAGAATAACCCCTGCTTATGTAACTTTGTGAACCTTAATGTTTATCAGTGGGAGATCTATCTATTCCTGTGTAAAATTATTCGTGACTGCATTCTGTTCCAGTAATATTTTCACCTGGCAGACGTACAATGCCTTGTTCATCATCAGAAGTGTGTGTAAATACTTTGTGGAACACTTGAGTGAAGAGCTCGTCCTCCAACAGTTTGACGCTCGACCACAGTCCACAGCTGAGGGTAAGATTATTATCACATGTAGCATCGTTTCACCTCAAAACCTTTCAGTTGAGGGCCTCGGTGGCCGAGTGATCTAAGGCGCATCACTGGTGACTGCTTGCCTCACACAGCTGAAGTTTGCCAGTTACTTGCCGACGGGTGGTGATTCTCTCTGGTTAATCCGGCTTCCTCCACCAACCAAACTGGCTGTCACCATAAGAGTGAAAAAAAACCTTGAGTGTAACATTAAACAACCCCCCTACTTTCAGTTAATCTGTATGTTGTGAATCTAAAGTTTACATTTTTATGATGAAATTATACTGAGACAAAAGACATGATAGAAAGTAAAAATTATCAGACTACTTGTTCCTTGCCATATGGGAAGCAGCAATATAGCGTATATAGTGTATACAGGCTGGAAAGATAAATTATATCTGTCGATAGTCCCCTTGAAGAGTTCTTTCCCCTGCTGGATGTAACAGATATTTAGAGTTCTTTAGAGTTGAGTTGCGAATTGAGAGTTGATTGGCATGTATTGCTAATCTTACCCTTTGATTGCTGTTTTACAGAAATTGCCCCAAAACCAGATGTGGAGGACCTGGGCCCGTTGTCTGAGGTATTGATTACCTCCCTTGTGGAGCTCTTGGTCGACGTCCCTGTAGTGTAAGTCTAGTTGGGCTAATGAACTGCGTTCATGTATTGAGATATCATGTTCTCATTCATCATGAGTAACCGGTGTTTCCGTCAGGCACCAGACATAGTTGTTTTTTATTGTTTTTATCTCGCCTTACGAAGTAAAGGGGAGATATTGGGAGAGGGGGAGAGAGGATGTCGTCGTCGGTGTCGGTGTCCCCTGCCTGGAAATGAATGGGTTTTTGGTTTAGCAAGTTAAAAAAAAATCTAGAAAAATTAGAAAAAATATAGAAAAAATAAAAAAAATATGGGGGTGGGTATGCCACCTGGGGGTACTACCCCTGGGGTGCTCTAATGTTAAAATCCCTATGAATGAGTTTTGCGTTTAGCTGAAGTGCACATGTACATCTGTACTTGGAAAGTTTCTTGCAGTTGTCAGCTTTCATTGGATGATTATGAAACTTGGTACACAAGTTTCTTATGATTAGAGGATGTACCTGTGCTATTTTTGAGAAGAAATATTAATTTTTCTCCAAATTATGACAAATGAATGAGTTTTCTGTTTAGGTCAATTGTACATGTAGAGGCACATATACATGTACATGGTAAGTTTGCTCCAATTGTCAGCTGTCATTGGATGATTATGAAACTTGGTACACATGTTTCTTATAATAAGAGGATGTACCTGTGCTATTTTTGAGAAGAAATATTAATTTTTCTCAAAATTATGGCAAATGAATGAGTTTTCTGTTTAGGTAAATTGTACATGTAGGCCTCTATATGTATACATATACATCTGCATGGTAAGTTTGCTCCAGTTGTCAGCTGTCATTGGATGATTATGAAACTTGGTACACATGTTTCTTATGATTAGAGGATGTACCTCTGCTATTTTTGAGAAGAAATATTAATTTTTCTCCAAATTATGACAAATGAATGAGTTTTCTGTTTAGGTAAATTGTACATGTAGAGGCACATATACATGTACATGGTAAGTTTGCTCCAGTTGTCAGCTGTCATTGGATGATTATGAAACTTGGTACACATGTTTCTTATGATAAGAGGATGTACCTGTGCTATTTTTGAGAAGAAATATTAAGTTTTCTCAAAATTATGGCAAATGAATGAGTTTTCTGTTTAGGTAAATTGTACATGTAGGCCTCTATATGTATACATATACATGTACATGGTAAGTTTGCTCCAGTTGTCCGCCGTCATTGGATGATTATGAAACTTGGTACACATGTTTCTTATGATTAGAGGATGTACCTGTGCTATTTTTGAGAAGAAATATTAATTTTTCTCCAAATTATACAAATGAATAGTTTTCTGTTTAGGTAAATTGTGTGAGGCACATATACATGTACATGGTAAGTTTGCTCAGTTGTCAGCTGTCATTGGATGATTATGAAACTTGGTACACATGTTTCTTATGATAAGAGGATGTACCTGTGCTATTTTTGAGAAGAAATATTAAGTTTTCTCCAAATTATGGGAAATGATTGAGTTTTGCATTTAGCTGAAGTACACATGACTACCATCACTACCACCACTAACATCCTACCTTCACTACCATCCATATCACTACTACCATCCCTAACATCCTACCATCACTACCATTCCATATGGGCCCTCAGTGGCTGAGTGGTCTAAGGTGCTTCGCTGGTGACCGCTAGCCTCACACTGCTGCACCGGCACGGGTTCAAACTCAGCCTGTCCATGTGTGGAAGATTGTCAGTTACTTGCCAACGGGCGGTGGTTCTCTCCGGGCACTCCGGCTTCCTCCACCAACCAAACTGACTGTCACCATATGAGTGAAACATCATTGAGCGTGACATTAAACCAAATCCCCCTCCCCTACCATCCATACCATCACTACCATACTGATCATCACTACCATCCCTACTATCATTACCATCCATATCATCCCTGCCATCACTACCATTCCAACCATTACTGCCATCCCAACCATCACTACCAGTCATACCCTTCCAACCATCACTGCCATCCCAACCATCACTACTATCGGATCCCTACTATCGCTATCATCCATACTATCACTACCATCCCTACTATCACTTACATCCTACCATCCATGTCATCCCTGCCATCACTACAATCCCAACCATCCCTACCATCGGATCCCTACTATCATTACCATCCATACCATCCTACCATCACTGCTATCACTTACATCCTACCATCCATGTCATCCCTGCCATCACTACAATCCCATCACTACCATCCTACCATCACTACCATCACTACCATCCATACCATCACTACCATCACTACCATCCATACCATCCATACCATAACTACCATCACTACCATCCATACCATCACTACCATCCATACCATCACTACCATCCATACCATCACATCCATACCATCACTACCATCCATACCATCACTACCATTCCTACCATCACTACCATCCATACCATCACTACCATCCATACCATCACTACCATCACTACCATCACTACCATCCATGCCATCACTACCATCCATACGGTCCATAACTACCATTCGTACCATCACTACCATCACTACCATCCATACCATCACTACCATCCATACCATCACTACCATCCATACCATCACTACCATTCCTACCATCTATACCATCCATACCATTCCTACCATCACTACCATCCATAGCATCACTACCATCCATACCATCACTACCATCCATACCATCACTACCATCCATTCTATCACTACCATCCATACCATCACTACCATCCATACCATCACTACCATCCATTCTATCACTACCATCCATACCATGATGGTGATGGTAGTAATCCCACTTGGGACTGGATTATCCAGCAGTAATCCCACAGAGGACTATCCATCAGTAATAACATGGGACTGGTCCACCCAGCAGTAATCTCGCACTGGAATGCCCTATGTACCAGTAATCCGACCGCACTGACCTATCCATCCTACATGGGATTAACTTTTGCCAGTAATCCCACATGGGACTCATGTTATTGTCTGTACCAGATAATCTATTCCAGACATTATTGTCTGTACCACATCACTTATTCCAGACCTTATTGTTTGCTCTACATGTATGCTTTCAATACTGCTGCACCTTTGGCGGATGACCCCGCAAGGCGAGATGTTGGGGTTCTCAGAACGCTTGTTTATCTTTGTCTATCATTCCGAAAACTGAGCAACGAATTTTAGGACACCAGTATCCCCCAGAATAATGAATATAAATACTGTGATCAAAACTCCATGAATGCGACGTTAAACCGTAATTCTCTCTCTCTCTCAAAACTCCATATCAGCCTTACATTATACTTGTGCCAAATTATGCATGACTGTTCAACATTATAAAAAACTTAACCTGTACAGGAACTGGATTCAGGTTTTATCAGGTCTACAAGCTCTCTGTGTACACCCAATATGTCATTTCGTTGTGATTAGGCCCCCCCCCCCCCACCCCCCCACTCTAGTTAGAGTGGGGCACATTTAGTCTGTCCATCCACGTGTCCATTTATCCATATTGGACAAACTTGTCCAGACGATACCTCGGCTACTATTTGATCGACAACTCAACTTCAAAATTTTCTGCAGTAACTGTCTGCGGGTTTCGTTGATTTAGCCTGGATTATGGCCCTTAATCCTTTACATCCATATATGCTGGAGTACATTCTTGTCGGGGCTGATTGTATCTTCCTTATTAACTGGTGAAGAAGTTTGAAATTGTCTATGTAGATGGTTAGTATCTTGTAGGTTTGCACTGTCCAGGTTGTTACCCGTTTCTGTGGTTTCCTTCAGAGTTATGGCCCTTTATGCTAAATCAATATTTGCTGTATAGGAATTGAAGATTCTTGTTCATACTGTAACTCTCTGGCTACTTGGTGAAGGGTTTTGATACTTACCCGGTAAATGATACCTATTAGAGAGCTTCTTGAAATTGGGGCATGCTGGGAACTGGCATAAGGCATTCCAAACAGAGAGGCATGGTGTGCCGATTTGGAACCCCTAGGAACTCCATGGCATACTTTTTGGAACTCAGCAGACAAGGGGGAGCTTATACCATACCATGCAATGACATGAGGGGAATGGCATATATATGCCATTCCAATTGGAACTCTAATCCATCCAGATCAGAACACAAAACTGAGCATGGTGTGTTCCATTTGGATAAGCGGCATATCATGGAACTCTTGCCCTAATTTCAAGAAGCTCCCTTATGTAGATGTATAGATGGGGTGGGGGGGGGGGGGAAATCCAAGCAGTCTCGCATTGCTTTTGTCTTGGGATCTATTTTCTGCTTATCAGCATGAGTTTGCTCATACTGAGTATTTATTCTCTCCATATTAATACTATTTTGTTCTCTATTTTCCAACAGGGCATGTACGTATGCTCTACATGTAGAAGCATTGAACACCCTCCTGATCCTACTCTCTATACAGATGTTCCAGCCTCAGCCGGCATCCAGCTTTAAACTGTACAGGTGCTTCATGGAGGGAAAATGGTGAGTACTGTAAATACATTCATAATGGTGAGTACAGTAAATACACTCATAATGGCGAGTTAAGTAAGGGACTGTATCCGTCCATCGTTTGCTGTTGAGACGTTTTAAACGATGGAAAAAAACGTTCAGCAACTACACCCATCGTTTGCACCATCGTTTTTTTGTGTAGCGAACGATCAAAAAAACCATCACCGAAGGTGCCGCTGTCGTTCGGAAGAAAACTTCGTCGTTTGGAAGAAAACGATTGTCGGCTGACAAAAGACGATCGCACGTGTTCAGCTGCGCATAAATACACACTGGGTGAACAGGCCATGCCTTCGCTCTCAACTGCGGACATGTGGAACAAAATATAGCGCTCTCAACGAATGTGAAAATGGGTTTATTACAGGGGAAATAAATTACACTTTAACTGCCTTCCGCGTTTGTTTTAAAGGTTGTGATTACGGGAAGTCGCTTTCTGTGTGTAAATTGATTTATAAAAATGGCAGTCATCTAGCAATGATAATGGAAGTATTACATACGCAACTAAAACTGAATGTTTTAACACCCTCTCCATGTATGCACAGTGTGAGAATTTTCTTTGAATAGGCCGTATAATCAACAGATAACTCGGCCGATATCTTACTGATCTGAATTCTGTTCAGTTACTATTAAACTTGAAGAGATACCCGTTTCAGAAATATTTAGGTTGATAAATATTTCCTTGTTATTCAGGGCGATACGCAAATGTTTACCAGGAAAAGATGGTGTCGATTCGCTCGGAAATGTTTGCGATATGCCGACACTAGGTTTTGATCAGTTTCCTTGAAAACACACGGATACAATAGAAATCTAAATAAATATTTTTCATCGCGAGTATTATAGGACCATGAAAATATATCATTTTTGTATTTTCAACCGTTTTCTTATAATGTTTACCAGAATCAGGCCTTTTTTTTCTTTTGTGAGAATGGTGCCAACTGCAGTATAGTATGAGAGGGAATACTTCACAGATCTCAAAACTTTTTACGGAATCAAAATCGGTTAAATATTAGCCGATATAGAGCAAATTCAAGATATCAATTCAGGGGTCATTATTAGAATATGGGCTACATGTTAACCCATAGGACCTGAACAAATAGGAATGACCCGTTTTTTGCAAAAATGGACAAAAATTTATCGCATATTTGATGTTAAATTTCGAAGTTCTTGGTCGATTGCGTTGAAATTTTCTGGACAACATATAATTAACGTACCGATTGTAATGACACAGGAAAATTGTTGGTAATTTGCATATTTTTTGATTAATTTGCATAAAATTTGCATATTTATTAGCTAATTAACTATTAATTGTGACAACATAACCCCAATAATAGGTAAATAACATGAATTTGGTACAAAATCTGATCAGTTTATTCGCCAACATCCGTGTTGTGCTCTATATCACATTTTCATAAGTAATTAAGAGATATTTGATCAATTTCTGTAATAAATCAAACTAATTTGCATATCTGAATGCTAATTAGCATAAATATAAATTAATTTTCATAATTGGTCGAATATATTGGTGCATGGTATCAAATTAAAGCTCTCAAATTACACATGAACACTGAAGGCAAAATTTCACTGATTAACATATTATTAACCGAATTATATGCTAATTAGCACATTTTTAGACTAATTAGCATAATTAAAGGTTAATTTTGCTAAATGGACAAATATAGTCGTGTGTGGTATCAAATTACAGCTCTCACATTGCACATTAACATAAAAGACAAAATTTCACTGATTGACATGTCATTAACCTAATCATATGCTAATTAGCACATTTTTTTAGAGTAATTAGCATAATTAAAAGTTAATTCTCAGAATTGGACAAATATAGTCTTGTGTGGTATCAAATTACAGGTCTTAAATTGCACATTAACATGAAATACAAAATTTCACTGATTGGCATATTCTTAACCTAATTATATGCTAATTAGCACATTTTTAAAACTAATTAGCATAATTAAAGGTTAATTTTGAGAACTGGACAAATAGTCATGTGTGGTATCAAATTACAGCTCTCAAATTGCACATTAACATAAAAGACAATATTTCACTTCTTAACAGTTTATTAGCCTAATTATATGCTAATTAGCACATTTTTAGACTAATTAGTATAATTGAAGGTAAATTTTGATAATTGGACAAATTAGTCGTGTGTGGTATCAATTTACAGCTGCCGAATCGCACATTAACATAAAAGACAATATTTCACTCATTGACAAGTTACTGACCTAATTATATGCTAATTAGCACATTTTTAGCCTAATTAGGTTAATTTTGATAATTGGAAAACTGTAGTCATGTGTGGTATCAAATTACAGCTCTCAAATTGTACATTAACATAGAAGATGAAATTTCACTGATTGACATGTTATTAACCGAATTATATGCTAATTAGCACATTTCTAGCCTAAGGATCATAATTAAAGGTTAATTTTGATAATTGGTCAAATACAGCCGTGTTTGGTATCAAATTACAGCTCTCAAATTGTACATTAACATAAAAGACAAAATTTCACTTATTCATGTATTATTAACCCATATTTTTAGGTTAATTAGCATAATTCTAGGTGAATTTGGATAATTAGTGAAATACATATGTCTGTGGTATCAAATTAAAGGGATTTCAGTCACGTGACTTGCTGACCAAGAAATATCTGCCGCATGGAAAAATACAGAGAAAGGTTGACTTTGAAGGATGGGCTACATGTAATTGGTCTAAAATACCAGCCAATGAAGGGATGGCATTCAAGTGTGAGGTGCTACCTTCGGGAGCTTTGTATACTTTGAAGAATGCCTAGTTTATGCCGAGAAAAAGCTGTAGGACAAACTCTTCCACATTCAGGATGGAAAAGACATGGGGGCATCTCTTAAGTAAAAAAAAAAATATGGATACCAATAAGTTAATTCAACACAATCAGAGGGGAAAATATATATAACACAATGCCTGGTGTTTAATTTGCTCAATTATGAAAATATTTGGGATGGTTATAAGGTCACAAAGGCTGATCGGCAAGCCTAATAATAAAATGGCTGGTTTTCGTCCTGGGGTATTCATCTCTCATGGCTCAACTTTGTTAGATGAATATGACAAGGGATGATTACATTGCATACATGTACCATTGATATGGTGTGTATAAACACATTCCACAATTGTACATGTATAAGGTCATGAGAGGTACACCTGGAACTGAGAACTTGGAACTAATGAAATGGATAGAAAATGTTAGTCCCTAACGAACATGAAAAATGGGAATATACATTTTCATAGAAAGGGGAGACAGGGCAAAAAGCACCTGTGTGGAAAGTCAGCAAGTGCTGAGCTCCAATGGATGTAATGACATGAGCCATGCTTAACTTCAAACAAGAACTTGAAGAAGAAAATTCAACAAATTTGTAACAAGAAACAAGAACACCAACATAGTAGTAAGTGATACACATGTTTCGGCATAATTGTGCCTCATCAGTGTAGTGTATCCCCAACAAACTGAACAAACAGGAGACTACAGACATGTTAATTGGCCCTTCTAGCATCAATAGAATAACAATGGACATTCCTCATTGAACAGTAGTAGAGTTGGGCAGTGACAGCAGTCAGTTTTACACACATTGATCCATATGTTCTATGTAGTGGTTGTGGGGTGCTGTATATAAATATTACAACTACATGTAATGTATTGATAACTATTTCCAACAGACCTGGCACAGTTTTAGATGGTTTTGGCTCTCAAGAGGTGAGCTTTGAAGTGCCGAAATGAAATATCATGCATGAAAGAATTTTGGGGGGGAAACTAACATGACCAATACAGGGGTCGTCCCAGCCAACTTTGGTGAAGAATGAAATAAAGAAATTTTGTCACCAAAAATAAATATGGCTACATATTATTGTGCAAGGATCAGTGCACATAAGTATTATTATCAGAGTTAGTTCTACCCAAGAAAATTTTCAAATTTCACATCTCTCTGGATGAATTTCTGGCCTGTGTTTTTCACATAGCCACTCACAAATATAGTTCGATATCATGTTTTTGTTTTTGTTTTGTTTTTACTGAAAAAAAAGGAAATATTATAGGAATTTCATTGAAAAATGGGAGTTTCATATGGTCCTATTAAAATAAAGGAAAAACAGGAGAACTGGGACACCTGGTGAAAACACCTGGATGATCTTTGCACAGATACTTGAAGATGCCATTATTAAAAACCGTAGGACCCCAAGCCTGAAAATTGTTACAATGTATGACAAGATAATACATTTTGAGCTAACTGAACACAAGATTTCATTTGACACTCCAAACCACATCCT
>JAVTVY010036299.1:0-17178 GCA_036873755.1 Hanleya hanleyi | reverse complement strand
TAAAAGATAGTACATCCATTCAAATTATGTGTTAAAATCAGAGCTGAACTAGCCTTTTTCGAAGTTTTTTCCATTTACTTCTGTGTTAAAATTAGGCTTTTCAGAGGAAGGAAAATCCCCCAGTGACGTCATTGTATCATAGAGAATACATGATCAGTGTCGTGAAATCAATAATTTTTTATATCAATTGGTAAATTAGATGAAGATCGCACCTTTCATCATTTCCAGAAGAGATGAAGGAGTTGTTATCCATATTAAATTTGTATGTACATACCTTACCTATCGCCTGTCTTCCCTGGATATGAATAATAATACCATCACAGTGCCTGTACATGACACACACACATCAGTGAAAGGGAGGTCTCAGAGTGGTGTATAAACATAGTGACAACACACTTCACACACAATCAGTATGAATCAATACACACATGAATCAACAGCTAAGGTCAACTAGTACACACCAACTAGGATCTTTATATTTAACCTACACACAGATGATGATCAGTACTAGTGTCACTGTACTATAACGTTTCTCAAACACATGAACAATCCTGGCTGAACACATAATTACATAATTATAGGCCTATTTGAAGGCTGAAATTGATATAATTCAATTACAGGAATATTTCTCCCAAGAATATTCACTGGAGTAAACTATTAATTATTAGAATATAAAGTTGATGAAATGATACAAAAACAAGACAATACTTCCTGCCATACATGTACATTTAGAAGGTGATCAAATTTACAAAAGTTACTGGTCATATTTTGAGACAGAATTTAGGGTATAGAAAGTTAACAACAGTCTGTTTCAGTGTTTGAATTCTGTATTATTAGAGCATTTACAGTGTACTGAATATTGTTATGACTCCTCTGATTGAGTTATTAGAGAGACAAACATTGTAAATTATGTACCATGAACATCTTCTGAACACTGATCCAATAACTGACCCATCATTGGTGGTGTAACTGGCAACAACAATAACAGCAGACTTGGTACCAGAACGGCTACAGAGATCTGTATCCATTCTGAGCATGTGTTTATTTCATCCACAATCCAATCAGACCCAGCACATACCAACTCTGTAGGGGGACGACATTTTTCAGTGTGGCTGGATCATTTCCCATAATATGGACATAGGGGCGATGCAACTAGTAGGTCAAGCAGTCAATGGTATTTTCTTTTGTTTTAAAAGATAAAAGACAACCTTGATCTAGGTGGCTGAGGAATGACTCTGTCAATAGCATATATCTGAGCATCTAAAAAACTGGTGGACTGACATAACCTGGGCCGTTTGAAGAGAACTGGTGGACTGACATACCCAGGGCCGTTTGAAGAGAACTGGTGGACTGACATACCCAGGGCCGTTTGAAGAGAACTGGTGGACTGACATACCCAGGGCCGTTTGAAGAGAACTGGTGGACTGACATACCCAGGGCACTTTGAAGAGAACAGTTGGACTGACATACCCAGGGTTGTTTGAAGAGAACTGGTGGACTGACATACGGTCCAGGGCTGTTTGAAGAGAACTGGTGGACTGACATACCCAGGGCCGTTTGAAGAGAACTGGTGGACTGACATACCCAGGGCCGTTTGAAGAGAACTGGTGGACTGACATACCCAGGGCACTTTGAAGAGAACTGTTGGACTGACATACCCAGGGCCGTTTGAAGAGAACTGGTGGACTGACATACTCAGGGCCGTTTGAAGAGAACTGGTGGACTGACATACCCAGGGCCGTTTGAAGAGAACTGGTGGACTGACATACCCAGGGCCGTTTGAAGAGAACTGGTGGACTGACATACCCAGGGCCATTTGAAGAGAACTGGTGGACTGACATACCCAGGGCCATTTGAAGAGAACTGGTGGACTGACATACCCAGGGCCGTTTGAAGAGAACTGGTGGACTGACATACCCAGGGCCGTTTGAAGAGAACTGGTGGACTGACATACCCAGGGCCGTTTGAAGAGAACTGGTGGACTGACATACCCAGGGCCGTTTGAAGAGAACTGGTGGACTGACATACCCAGGGCCGTTTGAAGAGAACTGGTGAACTGACATACCCAGGGCCGTTTGAATAGAACTGGTGAACTGACATACCCAGGGCCGTTTGAAGAGAACTGGTGAACTGACATACCCAGGGCACTTTGAAGAGAACTGGTGGGCTGATATATCAGAGTTCGAATTTGGCACCTGTCCGTCAGTCCGAGACTGGTAAAAAATCAAACGGACTGGTGTGAGTGACTGAACAACAAGTCCGTCGGACTGGTAACAAAAAAACTCTCAGTTCATTGTGTAAACTATTTCTCTGGATATCTCCGCACAATTTGTAAAAGATATGTCTGTTTTCGGTTACCCGACCGAATCTAAAATAAATCCTGCGAGTCTAAAAAAAAATTCAGCAAATTCCAACGAAATCACGACCACGGTCGCGTTTTGCGACAACAACAACAACTGTAAAGCGGCGCGAACAGTGTCAGCATACCGTAAAGTGTGATTGTAATGCAGCGCATGGCAATGCATGGCGGCAGGTTGACGATCTTTTCAGCAAATAAAGCACCCACTTCCAGGTCGAGAATCGAGAAATCAGCAACATGATTATGCTTCAGTCGACCTGATCATGTTTACCAGGACAATTTTAAACATATTCTCCATCAACGTCGAAAGAAATCTACTGATTTCTTGGCTTGAAATGGCATTTCTTGAAGCAGTGTTTCGCGACGACACGTGCAGTCAAGGTCGCCATCAAAGTCTAGCCGACGGGGTTTGTCGTATGTTATTATCTTCACACGCGCTCAAGAAATTCAAGAAATGCACAATTAATTTCTTATTTAGTAGCAACCATGACAGAGAACAAAATGATGACAAATGTTCCCAGATCATCTTTTATTTAATATTAACGGACTAGTAAAAATATTTGCGGACTGGTTACATTTTTGGCTCACCAGTCCGGCGGACTGGTTCAAATTTTTCTTAAATTCGAACACTGTATACCAATGGCAGTTTGGAGAGAATCAGTGGGCTGATGAACCAGGGGCAGTTTGAAGAGAATTGGTGGGCTGATATACCAAAAGTAGTTTGTAAAGAACTGGTCAACTGATATACCCAGGGTAGTTTGAAGAGAACTGTTGGGCCGATAAACGCAGGGCAGTTTGGAGAGAACTGGTGTGATGATACATGTATACCAAGGGCAGTTTGTAGAGAACTGGTGGGCTGATAAACATGGCAGTTTAAAGAGAAATGGTGTGCTTATATACCTGGGGCAGTTTGAAGAGAATTGGTGGGCTGATATACCCAGGACAGTTTGAAGAGAACTGGTGGGCTGATATTTAATTGAAGCATATACATAGAGATGGACTGGTGTATGGGGATGAATGAAGCTGCACTCACCTCAGAATGATTACATGTCCTCGGCCAGGCTTACAGTTCATCCCATATAAAAGTCAAGGTACATGTACAGGGTGTTATTCTCATCCCTCTCTAGAGTCTTATGCCCCGACCATCTTCACCTGAAGAAAATTATCAGAGGGAGCATCTTAATGTAGATGTTGTATACATTAATTTCAATTTCAAAACTGATGATGACAAAGATAACCTTTATACTGAATACAATGGTTTCTACATGCACATGAGAACCACGTGAATTATGCCAGACCAAATTATGTAAAATAATCAATTACTCTTATCTACACGATCTACAAACCAGTATGCGTGTAATGATCAGATAAAACATATGTTATGGCTGTGAATACATATGTATAACCTTGGACATCATAAATTCAAATTAGCGGCTTAATTGTTAACAGACATTAAAATCTGTAACCCCAGCTATTGCACTCATTTACATATCATTACACCCGGCATAAATCAACCACACCAGATCTTGTGAAGTTAAGAAGAGCTTAAATCTTAAAATATGATCAGTAATACAACTTCAATTATTATTTACCCGTGAGTTTAAACAGACCAGAAGGCACCACACGAATAAATATTAGACTAATATACAAAATTACTGACAGTTCAAATACATGTACTGGAAAGATTTGTTTTATTTACGATTTTCATTCTACAGTGTCTAAGACAAGTTGTTTCAGCAACGTGAGCTGACAAGTATGGAAAGTTCCATTTCACATGCTTCGCCAGTGATTAAAGAGCTAATTCATGCTACTAACATTTGTCATACTTCATAAACTACATGTACATGTAATTAGAGAACAATCAAATACATGTACAATGTATTTATTCGGCAAACAATAATAGTTCACCGTTAGCTTGTCTCAAAAACATAAAAGTATACCTTGTGTCCACCTAAAAATTGAAATGAAAATAAAATCGGCTGCCCATCCCCCTTCCCTGGCAAGTAGGTGAGGATAAACAAACCATTCAGTTTAATGAGCCTAAGCATAATTTATATGTAAGTAAAAGCTGTTTACAACTGTCACGGTAGATCCTGAGCTATTACATATATAGCTAATACCACATTAATCCTATTATCATCAACTGATCAAGTAAATTACCTGTTAATTATCTTCATTATACCTCACTACCACATATTAAACAAGTACCACTAGGCTTCCGTACAGAGTCAACAAGAAGTAAAACTATAGCCCGCATATATCTACTCAGGCTTGGATAAATTGCATAACCTTTAATTCAGATTACACGAAGGTTAAGAAAAATCATTTTGCAGAACCCTTTTAGCCTATATATACTTTAACTCTGTCATCCCAGTATGAATCTTTAAAATGGGTTACGCAAACTCCAATCTGTCCGGGCCTGAACTTCAGTTTGGAACCTGTTAATCATAAAAAAAAACAGCCGGAGTACCCAGGATGGTAAGTACCCTTAGCTATTCTTACCGTCGGCAAGTAACTGGCAAACTTTCACACACGCACCAGCGGGGATGGAACCCATGCCAGTTCAGCAGTGTGAGGCTTGCGGTCACCAGCGAAGTGCCTTGGATCACTTGACCAAAAAGGGCCCTTGTTGAAAAACTGGACATCATGTATACAGGTTTATCATGAGTGATGATAACAGTTCACATTGTCGCTACACTACAATATTCATTATGTGTATGTGACAGACTATTTACCTATATCCATACATGTAGGTGTCTTGGTACAGGTACACTGCAGAACTTCCCACAATAATAGTCTAAAGTTCATATCTGAATTACAAATATCACTGACAAACCATCAATAAAACTTACTGTCCAGTCAATGAATTCCTAGAGTATTACAGCCTGAACAAATACAGAACATGTAATGACAATGCAATACGCTGCATGGTGCTGGTGCAAAGATTAGGGTCAATGCGGAGGCAGAAATCTCATCTCTACTCAATCAGAAACTGGTATGTCAATATAAAGGTCATAGGTGGATGTAAAGAGCATACAAGGTAAAGTAAGACCGGGTTTAGCTTATGAGGGACTCCCTCACTCTCTCCACAGCAGCTGGTGGGATGATGATAATTAATGTAACCTTTCAGCTACACTATAGCCTTGTGTTAAGTAAGTGGCCCTGTCCCTGGATTAACTCTGTCCCTTTGATTTCACTTCCTGCTAATTCTACAGTTAGTTTAGCCACCATTTGTTTCTAATTGAGGGGCAGATAAACCACTTTAGCCATGAGGGCATTTAAATACCCCCTGCCAGCAACAGTAATATGGGAAAACAGGGAGCATAATTAGAAATGGATGGGCAATTCATGTGTACAACTACTACCATGTAGGTCTCAAGTCCTGTATCATCTGATCATAGATGTGGACATTTTGTAGGTACCTGTAATTGTAACAGACAAGAGTATAATCTCATATTTTTATCAGTTTATACTGAGGATTTTCAATAAAACCAGAACTTACATTTTAATGTATTTTTAGAGAATTTGTTACATTTTCAGTATGGAGTAGAAACATTCAGACGGTAATCCAATTTTGAACCCTATTTAAATTCAAGGAGCATTCCATAGGAGATTCTATCAATGTTATCAAGAGATAAATATATCCTGAAACCTTCATTGTCCCATCGATAGAATTTGCAACACCCTAAACTTTCGTTGCAGCTCTCTGACACTATTGGCTGAAGCATGTGGCATGCACACATTTTAAATTTGAATGATCGACACAGAAAACACATATCTACATACAAGAGAGATGAGAAATGCATCCAGTATGTCTTACAGAAGAATGAGCAAGTCGGATGCTCACTATTTGAGAGAGCACACATCGTTACGGCATCCTGCAGCTGATCCGCTCCATTTAGTAATGAACAAAGCTGAATGTACCGATGTTGAGGGCTGCGTTTGATGCAACCAGAGGGTATATCTGACAGTTGGAATTATTACTACATGTATTACAATGTGAATCCATGAGAATGCAAACCTTGAGCATACCAATACAATGCAGGGGTCGAAATGTTTCTTGAGAATTACTTGTCACTGTGACAGGTAACTATTTTTTTACTTGTCACCCTGGTACTTCAGCTTGTCACTCCTACTGAAACTTTTTTCATCATACTCTCATCATATATTCCAACCAGTCTCTCCATTTTCCAGGCATTGGAGAATTTGAGCACATGTTTTTTTTTCGATCGCAACACATTTATGACAGCGACAAATTTGTCTCCTTCTTTTAGCTCTGCATTGCCAAGATGAATGTTCTTACTCCCTGATGTTAACTCAGTGGGCTCATTTCTGCCACCAGACTGTTCCACTATTAGGAAGTTCAAAGTAAAATGTCAACAGAACGTTCAATTATGAGATTAAATTTGCTGGAACGATAACAGCAGGAGGGTTTTATTAACTTTTTTGTGGGTACCCAGATTAAAAACTTGACTTTGAAAAATTGAGTTTTTGGGAAATTTTGAAATTGAGTTTTACTCCCCCCAAAAAATGAGTTTTTATCCATGGGAAAATGCGCACCAAACACGCGCGAAAACTGAGTTATAGTGAATAAATATTGTGTTCTTCAAAGAGATAAGTCGAGTTTCCAAATGAAAATGTTGAATTGTTCTGACAAATTATCAAGCAAAATCATTGTTGTTGTTGTTGCCTTCACTCGATCAACTCGCGAGTGTTAGACGTTAGCGCTTGTCCGCTTGACTGGAGCAAATAAAAATCGGCACAGGCAACGCAACGTCCACGTTAGCTGCCCGTGTTGACAAGCACGATTTTCTTCCGATTAAAATACTCACTGACGAAGTTTTATTGAGCTCTTATTCTCCGAAATAAAACGTAAGAATCAATCAGCTTTCTGAAATAAAACGTAAGAATCAATCAGGTTTCATTTTCGACTTGAAGTTGCCAGGCACGAATAATCGATAGAAATATAGGCCGATTGCGCTAGATCGTGCCAGTCAATTCGTTTACTTTATCCATTAGTTTTGCCTTTCAAGCGGATCGTGTGCAAATCTAGCGGGAGATTAATCCTGCATGCCAGGAGTTTGATGTACCCGAGCTCTCGTGTTGTATGGCAGCAGGATGAATGACGAAGTGAACAGAATGTCAGATGTAAATAAAACGAAACTCAACAACTGTTTCCAGGCAGACAATTCAGTCATGTTAGGCCTGTATTAGCTCATAATTCAGTATTTTTAGGACAGAATAGTTACTTGTCGCGGCGACAGGTGGAATTTTAATTTAGTTGTCACTTGAAAAAATGACTTGTCGGCGACAGGTAGACAGGCATTATTTCGACCGCTGTAATATGAATCCATTAGAGTGCAAACCTTGAACATATCAACCTTGAGCATACCAATACAATGTGAATCCATGAGAATGCAAACCTTGAGCATACCAATACAATCTGATGCCATGAGAGTGCAAACCTTGAGCATACCAATACAATGTGAATCCATGAGAATGCAAACCTTGAGCATACCAATACAATTTGATGCCATGCGATCGCAAACCTTGAACATGCCAATACAATCTGATGCCATGTGAGTGCAAACCTTGAGCATACCAATACAATCTGATGCCATGAGTGCGAACCTTGAAAATACATCTACGAATACAATCTGATGCCATGAGATTGGAAACCTTGAAAATATCAATACAATCTGATGCCATGAGATCGCAAACCTTGAACATACCAATACAATCTGATTCCATGAGAGTGCAAACCTAGAGCATACAGTGTACCAATCTGATTCCATAAGAGTGCAAACCATGAGCATACCAGCCTGATGTCATGAGGGTGCAAATCTTGAGCATACCAATCTGATGCCATGACAGTGCAAACCTTAAGCATATGAATCCGATGCCATGACAGTGCAAACCTTGACCATATCAATCTGATTCCATGAGAGTGCAAACCTACCAATCTGATTCCATGAGAGTGCAACCCTAGAACATACCAATCCGATGCCATGAGAGTGCAAACCTTGAACATACCAATCTGATGCCATGAGAGTGCAAACCTTGAGCATACGAATCTGATGCCATGAGAGTGCAAACCTTGAGCATACCAATCTGATGCCATGAGTGCAAACCTTGAGCATACCAATCTGATGCCTTGAGTGCAAACCTTGAGCATACCAATCTGATGCCATGAGAGTGCAAACCTTGAGCATACCAATCTGATGCCATGAGTGCAAACCTTGAGCATACCAATCTGATGCCATGAGAGTGCAAACCTTGAGCATACCAATCTGATGCCATGAGAGTGCAAACCTTGAGCATAACATTCTGATGCCATGAGAGTGCATATCTTGAGCATACAAATTCGATGCCATGAGAGTGCAAACCTTGAGCATACCAATCTGATGCCATGGGAGTGCAAACCTTGAGCATACCAATCTGATGCCATGAGAGCACAAACACTCTACATTTACACTACAGTACAGTAAGCACATGTACATGTAAGATGTCCTCATACATAATTGAGAGCTTTTAAATTATCTAATGGACAGATTACATGTAGCACTGTTTACTAACCCCCATTGGCAGACAGTTAATGATGCAATTACATCTTCCACTCTCAACATCATCTATCATCCTCATTACTTTATGACAGACATGATAATGTCACCATGATATCACAGTTGGAGGTTACACAAACAGACAGTCTGAGCTGATGAACTGATCCTGAACATTTAAATGTCACCTCTGTCCCAGATAATAGATTCACTGGCATTCATAAGAGCGGACAGATTTGAGGCACCAGTCTATTTTAACAGAGTGTACTACATGTATCTAAGTATTATTTCCAAAGGAGGTCAAGTTTGTGACATCAAATATATTTCCTAGGTCAAACAACTCCATTTAACGTGCATGGGAAGGGAAAGTTTTCTGTAGTTCCTCATCTCAAAATGAGGGGGAGGATTTGACTTAATGTCACACTCAAGTTTGTTTCACTCATATGGTGACAGTCAGTTTGGTTGGTGGAGGAAGCCGGAGAACCCGGAGAGAACCACCGCCCTTCGGCAAGTAACTGACAAACTTTCACACAAAATGAGCTGCTATCATAGCTCGCCAGTCGCCCCAGAACATGTACAATGTAAAGACTGGTGCACACCTTCGCAATTTTGTCATAAGCAATACAATTTGGACTAGATCCAAGGAATCAGCTAAGGATGAAGTTCTACATGCGAATTCATTGCAAGCAAATGAATCGGAGTCGTGGCCAATAGGGACATTGGTGAAGGTGTGCGACAACTGCCGACTGAATTGCTTGTAATATTCTTTCTCAACTAACAAACACTCAAGCTTTTAATCACACATTTAGATGATTATCATATGATATCGAAGTGCCAACATCGACAAATCTTGTCACATGACCAGTTTTATTTGGATTTTCTTCATTGTTACGATGATGTCGTGAAGATGTATGTGCAACAAACAGTTTTCTGCTGATGAAATCGGGATTAACTGTCCGATCCATTTGTTTTGAAATAATCGGCTAAGTATGCCCTGTTTTGTATGTTGAATGCTACTAATGTATTGATGAAAATCATTGGTCAAACCTGGAGTTCTGTACTGTCGGGAGTTAATTCCTCTAATACTTTAATCCCCCTATTAAAATTTTATTGGATATCCTGTGCTGGTGGATTTTTTTCTGGTTTTCTGATATCCTGGTACAATGAACACAAATTTTATCAATACTTACATATGTACCATTTCCAATTAAGCCAACAGAGTTTAAAATCTGATATCTGCTGAAAGTCCTGTTACACTTGGTCCTGGAAAATTTGAATGGACCATGATATGAGTTTGACCCACCAGGCTATAAAGTATTTATCCAACTGGTAATTCGCCTTCAAGCTGTCTTCAATCACTTAACACACAGGAAACAGTGACTTCAACACTTGGCCTTAACACCCCCATATAAACTACATGTACATGTACAAACAAGTACATATCCCTCAACACATGGGATGAGAGGGGGAGAGAGAGGATGAAGTAGACAGAGGGGTCGACCATTAGATCTGGGAAATTTAAAACAATTTGGAGAGAAGGCCAGTAAATGAGCACATGTCAGAGAGACAATTTCCTGTTTAAAGTTCAAAATCTGTCAACACATGTTGCATGGGCATCTGGTGAATGAAATACATGGGACAGTTGCAGGCCAATACATGGACAGTTATAGGCCATTTTGACAATGCTGTGTGCAAAAGAACTAAATAGGTGTGCTGGCCTTCATGTACATGTCGCAATCATCTCTTGAATTTGAACTACCCCCCCCTTGGTACATGTATGCATTGAATTCTCACATTTTGATTGTATCCCACATGGGAATTGAGAGATACAATATAGTCTCACATATTGAAGGAGAGCGATCACCTCTCCATCACTGGCCGGATTTTCACTCCAGAACATGATCCAGACCCGTCAACCCTCACGCATTCAGACTCACGCATTTGGCATCTGCCTCACGCTCTCACGCAGCTTTATCAAAATCTCATGCATCTTGGCATTTTCATGAAACTATTTCTAAAATAACCAATACATATAATCCTTCAAAATTGTTCCAGTTTGCAGAAAAAAGGAGTCAATAATTTCAAAATTTTCCCAGACTTGGTTGTGAAGTATCCATTTACATGTATAGCCTCAGTGAAGGGTGAAATGTATGATGAAGGGTGTTATATGAAACAAAAACGCAAAAAAATTGCATGACATGATGCCTAGAAATTCTCTTTTTTGTGGGACTCGTATCCCCGGGGCGGATATACTCAAATCTCACACCTTGGCAATCGTATAACTTGAGAGGTCTGCATGATGTTAGCCAGAGATCCCATGCATCTGTCCATTGGACAAGTAATTTCAAATTTAGACAGGCAAAAATTCATAGGAAAGATAAGGAAAACTGGCCGGGGGAACTAGCCTGTCCAAATCTAGGAAAATCTGATATTTGGACAGGCAGATCTTATATCCTGGATAACAGCCTGCTCCAGGAGAAATATTGATCGCTCTCCTGGAAAATGAAAATGTATTGGAGAGTAATACCGACAAGAACGAATCAATATCACAATACAGTGATCACTCTGGCAACTGAATGCAAAATCAACAGCTCTCCCAAATTTCACAAGCATGAGTACGCTGATAAACAGCTTGTATCACTGACGTCCCTACTCTCCTTGTTCCCCCCCGCTGATTCACATCGCATATTTCGCGCCTCTTGGCCATAAGGGGGCGCTCTGCACAGGCCAACCACCAATGACCAATGAATATCACTCTTACGGAAGAGTCTTGGCAATATGAGTTGTCTCCCTTTTCGAACGTTCATATGTCGTAACGTTAACGGCAAAACTAACAATAAACGGACGGCAAAACAGCTCCAATTACGTTAATTTCTGAGTTAAGAGTGAACAGATTTTTGGATAACTTCCTCCATTGTTTAGTAAGGTTCGTCAACTGATTGCAAACACTTGTTCACTGATACCTTCAAATAATTAACAAATAAATCTCTGTAGGTCAATTCCATGCTACTTGGGACATGAAGCCAAAAAATAAAATCTTGAGAATGTGCCACAATGAGATTGTTTTATAATGGTGATACAGTATAAAGATAAAATCTAAAAATTCAGTAAGATTGCTGCAGAATTTTCCAACCTGGGGTGTTATGAAGTTCCAGGATCAAATTTTCTTATTTTTGCTTTCAATTATCTCACAAAATTGGTTAGATTTTATTACCATTGTTTAGCTGCAGAATGAAGGATTTCTTTTTTTATTTACATTAGTGGTTAATGGTGTCTTGAAAAATCATAAAAAAATTCAGCAGGTATTTGTAAATATTGTCACACATTGTAAATTTTGCATGGAGTCACAGTTATGTAACGCGAGTGACGATAAATGCTACTTTTTCTTTTATTAGACAAAAAACTTCAAGTTTAATTGAGCTATTTCTATCACTGCTTCTGTCAGTTGTCATGAACATATGACCATAGTTTTGAGTTCCTACACCATGTGACTTCTTCCAGTGGTAGCGCCAAATCTAGTAACGCGAGTGACAATGTAACGCGAGTGACGGAGTGTAACGCGAGTGACGCTATCTGGTGGAAGATACTATTTTCAAATTCCAATTTTTATTAAGTCATGACATGCTGGATAGGGTGCGACAGAAATATAAATACTTTAAACATGTGAGTATATAAATGCCAAAGAAAAATACCCAGAATTCTTTTGATCCTGCTCACACTGCATGTGCTTCCTGTCGTCTGCTATTTGGTTATCAATACATCTCAAATTCCATCCAACTTTGAATTGTGTGGTCCACCATTTCTTAGTTATTTAGCATTTGGAACTGGAGTGTTGGAGTCCTGATAATTCACTCAACTACATTTCATGGAATTATTTAGGAATATTTGCAAACATAGCTGAAAATTCACTAGGGATAGTTAATAGGCCAGCATTTTAGCAGAGTTCATTTCGACCAAGGGACATATTTCGGAATTTTGGCAGTTCCTTCACCTGTTTGTTATTTTATATTTTATGGTTGACCAACCGATATTAGTGAGTTTATATGCAGTTGCATTCTAATTGAATTAATAATTAGGACTTATACCAATTGATAATATCTGTATTACTAACTGGGTGATATTGCAACTGCATTCCTCTTTCTCAATATAAATACATATACATTTTATATTTTCTTTTCTCCAGTTTTGTGTTTTATAAAATCTAATAGTACTCTATTCTCATAGTTTAAATTTTCTGTTAAAATGACAAGTACCTTAATTTATTTTTTGAGAAAAAATAAATGTTTTATTTATTTGACATAATTCTCTGGTTTGTATTTTCAATTTCAAAAAAATTATTTTTAATTATTTATCAAACGATGTCCATCATAGGAGGTCTTTTTAAGTCCAGACTCATCCGGAATTCGAGTTTGATGCTCTGACCGGTCTTGGAATGTGGCATCTCATGTTCAAATGTTAGCAGTGGTGAGATCTACAATGTCTTCCGTAAAACAATTTGTTTTACACCCTCACTATTAAATATTCAAAGTGCTCACTGGAAGCAACATCAAGTGAGTCTCTTCACTGCACTAAAAGGGACTATGCATGTGTGAAAATAATATGTAGTGGCTAGGAGACAATTCTTGAAAAATAATCTGCACTTGGGACAATACTATGACGTCACAGGTGTCATTAAATGACTCAGATATTGGTACTCTCCATGTGAAGGATTGGTGTCTGGTGAAGTATGACCAAGATGTGTACCCTGGTGAAATACTCAGTATCGTCGAGTATTTCATATCCGCGATGATCCGTACAGGAGCGGGCCATACCTACACCCTGTGATTCTGTTTATTACCACCGGGAACAAATTGTTAGAAAGTTAGATGGTCCAGTTACTTCAAACAGTTGCTCGTCTTTCACATTTCCAGAACTTCCTTACGCATGTTAATTGCATGTCCTTCTCTGTTCAGTTATACTGTATCTGAGATCTATTTTTATGGCACAACATAATTTTATGGTTTGTGGTGTTTAATGTTCACTAACATTCAAACTTTGGTATCCTCAAATGAGAGGTAACGCGAGTGACGTAACGCGAGTGACGAGACATGGAAGTTATTCGAGCAAGCTGTTACACATTGGAACAACTTAGTGGATTCCTAATT
This sequence comes from Hanleya hanleyi, assembly GCA_036873755.1. Classification (NCBI taxonomy): domain Eukaryota; kingdom Metazoa; phylum Mollusca; class Polyplacophora; order Lepidopleurida; family Hanleyidae; genus Hanleya; species Hanleya hanleyi. The sequence continues at coordinate 3,118 of JAVTVY010036299.1, read as the reverse complement.
GCATTGTTATTTCAAGAGGTCTACAGGGTATTAACAGATCCACTAAATTGTCATCTGTGTGTAAAGGCTTGAGCTTAATTCAAGAATGAAGTTATGGCTAAAATTTCCATGTCCTTTTTGCTGTAACGCGAGTGACGAGTACGCAAATTGGAATTAAATAAAAGTCTTTAATGCAATTACAGCACTTTAAATTTGTATGAATACTTTAGGGCCCAAGTTGTCTTTATGCATTATGTGTGCATGTATACTTTCTTTGTTGGAGGCAGGTGGGGTATAATATAACCAATATGGTGAAAAAATGTAACGCGAGTGACGTGGAATTGACCTGTAAATGTTGTTAATATCCCACTGATAAGACCATGCTTTATCTTCCTGAGTATATAAAGAGATCAAGCTGCCTAGAATGGTAACGTAAAAACACTGTTCAATTGTTACAGTCGGTGGCCGAGTGGTCTAAGGCGCTTCGCTGGTGACCGCTAGCCTCACACCGCTGAACCGGCACGGGTTCGGGCCCAGCTGGTCCATGTGTTTAAGTTTGTCAGTTACTTGCCGAAGGGCGGTGGTTCTCTCCGGGTACTCCGGCTTCCTCCACCAACCAAACTGACTGTCACCATATGAGTGAAACAAACTTGAGTGTGACATTAAGCCAAATTCCCTCCCCCTCAATTGTTACAGATTTTGAATTGAATGTTGACTGTAATAAAGATGGGGAAAAGTTCCTTTGAGAGATGCGGTAAGAGGGCGTGTCGCTGTCAAAATATTGGTATGGCTTCTACATTACGTGTGAGTCGTGATCTCACTATCATGAAGGCATGACTTAATTTCGATCACATGAGGTAATAGTAAATCGTGGTTAGTATGAGGAATCTGGTTATCTCAGAGCTATTACGGCACAGTGATTGGGTAACCCGATAAAGCGCCCCCTGACGGCCAAGAGGCGTGAACTGGGTGATGTGAATCAGCGGGCGGGGCGGGGGGAACAAGGAGAGTAGGGACGTCAGTGATGCAAGCTGAATAGCATGAGCGTAAAGCACGAGATACATGAAGAAGTCTTGGTTGGAATGACGATCAGGTCAAATATACAAGCACACTCTGCAAATTCTATTGCCAAAAACCCAACATTTCAGAACATGTCATGTCAGATATCTAATGTGCACTTCCCATCCTATCATTTATACTGGATGGTACTGTACAGAAATCATCTGTAACGTACATGTACAGTCATGAAACTGAGCAGTTCAACAGCCAAGAACTTATAATTCCCATTCGAACTGGTTGGTACTACATGTGTACCTATCAGCAACTTAACGGTATTGTGTACTTACTGCTCAGTAAAGTATGGTCAATAACTGGTCAGAAACCAGAAAGTAAATAGCCAACCCCACAGAGGATGTAGCTGGAGATGGAGTGAAGCAGACATAAACAACTGTTTTCAACAGCTGCTGGCTGCCTGTATATATATATATTTTTTTTTTTTTACAGGATGGAATTATACCCATCATCTGTCATGCTCTATTCAGCTATTAACTCATCACCTCATCATTCTATATCTATTAAATATTTATCTTCTATAACAGGATGTACTACATTTTGTAAATGTGGCAGGGGATTGCCTATTCTAGTGGGTCCTATCATGGAGCTAGAGGTCAAAAACCACCATTTATTTTTTTGGACCTAAAACTATAATCAACACTTGACTTCCGGTGAGATTTGATTGGTCATTATACCTGACTGGGCGGGAAATGGTTTGTGATACATTTTTAAATGTTTCTATAATATTCAACACTAAAAAATATCTAAACAACCTTTTAAAATTGTAATAGGGTAAAACTCGGGGCCAGTTTGATTACCCACCTCCCATATTCGCTGTGATTGTGTTGCACGGAATGACCCGATTTCTGGCAGCCATAGCTCGAAAAAATGGTGGCGAATGTATGCTGGAGTTTTTATATGTTTGAGTGGAAAAGTCTGGCTACCGGGCATAATGGGTCATTTGTGGCGGCGAATATTAGGGAATATAGTTTTGTCAAGATGTGCGCAGTTGATTTGCTACATGTTAAGTGAGACTGTTTTTCAGTGGTTTGTGACAGAGATGGTCCTGTAAATGGATTGTGCATTGAAAGTTACTCATACATGTACCAGACCCGTAGCCAGGGGGTTGAGCAAGTTTGAGCGAACTGCATTCTGCTTAAAAGCATTTTCTTTCTACACAAATGCCCTTCTCAAACGTTAAGCGAACCCCATATATCTTATACAGCGAACCCCTCTGATGTGCCCTTTTGACGTGACATGGTAATATGGAGTGAATATGGTAATTAAGTGAATATGATTTTGTCATCGCTTTCAACATTATTTCAGACATATCTGGACATTTGGGTCCTATTCTTTTTACAGGAGGAAACCCCAAGGGTGCCCCAGTCAGTGGCCTCTTACGACAAGCCTCTTATGACACACCAGGAACCCACCCCTCACGATATCTTGGTTATGGGCCTGTCACAGTAACATTATGTGTTTTAATGATCGGTCCACTCAATAAATGAAACAGCAAATCAGGTATAGGTGGAACACCTTGAAATTCGTCTCCAGCAAAACCTGGAAATCAGGTCTCCACGGTGTTTTACCATACTTCCTTTAACATTTACAGTACATGTACTTTACATTGTAACTTCAAAGTTTCTTTTATATCAGAATACATGTAAATCAATATGTGATCTTCACAAAATTATATCCCTCAGAAACTAAGGAATAACATGAATATTTGGAGGAGAATCTATCAGATAATGAATCAACATGCAACATTGCCCATTGATACCGAGTAGGATGTAGCCTACTGCGACCAATGTACTGTAATATCACTGTACTCAGTCATCACTATATAATATCACTGTACTCAGTCATCACTATATAATATCACTGTACTCAGTCATCACTATATAATATCACTGTACTCAGTCATCACTATATAATATCACTGTACTCAGTCATCACTATATAATATCACTGTACTGTACTCAGTCATCACTATATAATATCACTGTACTCACTGATCACTGTCAATCTCCGTAAACTCAGATATAATATCACAGAATATTATATCTTAATTCAGCCCTATATAAAT
>JAVTVY010036298.1:0-15947 GCA_036873755.1 Hanleya hanleyi | reverse complement strand
GTCATCATCCCGCGGTGCTGTCCCCGGGGTTTCTTCCCGGCCTGTTTCCTCCGACTGCAAGTGTCGCAGTTCCCGCACCACTGTCGCACGTCACGCTGCAGGCCAACCCAGGCGTACGCTTGCCGCACCTTCCTCAACGTTTTAAACACCCCCAGGTGTCCTCCAGTCGGGCTGTCATGGCATTCCTTGAGTATCCTCTTTTGCAGGGCCCTCGGGACCACCAGTAACTTGGCCTTCTCCCGGCCTCGCAAGTCATACCAACGTCGTACCAGGAGGTCTGCTTCCAGGGACAAGGCGTCGTATGCTCCCCACAGCGCCTTTGTTACCCCGCTGTGTTGACAGACCAGGTCCCACCGAGGTCTGGTACCAGCCTTCACCCATTCAATCACCGGAAGTAGCTCGGGGTCTGCAGCTTGGGCCGCTGCAAAGTCCTCGTTGGGTGGAGATATGGTCACAGCCCGGGCCGCCGCCGTCTCTCCGTCTTCGGTCTCGGAGGAACGACCACACTGCTTGCACGGACGTCTGCTCATCGCGTCAGCATTCTGATGCTTACGGCCTGGTCGGTGGACGATGTCAAATTGATAGGTCGACAGAGCTTGGATCCACCTTGCGAGTTGCCCCTCCGGCTCTTTGAATCTCATGAGCCACCTCAAGGACCCGTGGTCGGTGCGCAGTAGGAACTTCTTCCCGTAGTGGTAGTGCCGCCACGACTTAATGAAGTGGACCACCGCCAGGAGTTCGCGCCTGGTCACGCAGTATGCCTTCTCAGCCTTGGTGAGTACCCTGCTGCCATAGGCCACCACCCTCTCCTGTCCGTCGATCTCTTGGGACAGAACGGCTCCGATGCCCCAGCCGCTGGCATCCGTGTCCAGGATAAACGGTTTGGACATGTCGGGCATGGCTAGGATGGGCGCCGCTATCATCTTCTCCTTCAGGGTCGCAAATGCGATCTGACAATCGTCGGTCCACCCGAAGCTCTTCTCCTTCTGGGTAAATTGATGCAGGGGCGCTGCCACGGTCGCAAAGTCTTTGACGAACCTCCGATAATAGCTACACAATCCGAGGAAACTCCGTACCTCGGTCTGGGAGACTGGGGTGGGCCAGTCTCTCACAGCCTGGACCTTCTCCGGTTCCGTCTCGATACCAGCGCCGGACACGACGTGTCCCAGGTAGGTGACTTTTCGGGCGCCAATGACACACTTGGAGGGTTTCAACTTAAGCCCATGAAGTTGTAGTCTCTGGAACACCACCTCCAAGTTGGCCAGCATCTCGGTGAACGTCTTCCCGAGCACGATGATATCGTCGAGGTAAATGAGGCACGTCTCGTAGTGCAGACCGGCCAATACTGCTTCCATCAGGCGTTCAAAGGTTCCTGGGGCGTTGCACAGCCCAAATGGCATAACGCGGAACTGGTACAGGCCTTTCCGGGTGGAAAACGCGGACTTGCATCGATCTTCCGGCGCCAATTCAACCTGCCAGTATCCGGACATCAGGTCGAGGGTAGACCACCACTGTGCCCCGTTCAGTGCGTCAAGGCTGTCATCGATCCTCGGCAGAGGATATGCGTCTTTCTCTGTGACGTCATTCAGGGCCCGGTAATCGACGCAGAATCGAGATTTACCGTCCTTCTTCTTCACCAGGACGACAGGGGCCGACCACGGTCCCTCGGAGGGCTCGACCACACCTCGTCGTAACATCTCGTCAACCTGCTTGTCGATCTCCCATCTAGCATGAAGGGGCGGTCTTCTAGGTGGAATACGAATCGGGGGTGCACTCCCCGTCTTTATCTGATGCTGCACCCTGGTAGTACGTCCCAGGTCATCGTCGTCGGCCGCAAACAAACCAGCGTGTCTATTCAGCATTTGTTCAACTTCCCTCAGCCGGGCTGCACTCAGGCCATCCTTGGACTTCTCCAACGCCGGCCGCATATATGCCGGCAGGGTCGTCGTCCGCGCCCTCGGCTCTGTAGGCTCCTCCGGATCATCACCCAGTGTGGACATACTACCACAGAGGGTACCAGCGTGAATGACTGTGGACTCATCGGAAGCGTTCAGCATGCGGATAGGCACACTACCATCAGATGCAACTCGAGAGAGTGTTCTCGCCAGGACTAGGCCGGTCTTCTCGGTAAATGCGAGCTCCCCCTCGACTAGTCCAATCTCCCCCGGCGGTGCGTCTTCCACCCTGGCCGGGGCGAGCATCTGAGTTCTGGGCGGTATCGTGATGGTCTCAGCCAGGGCCAACCGGTAGCAATCGAAACTCCCCACGACCTCGCATTTCAGGTACTTGCCTCCCAGCTTCAATCGATGACCTCTCGCGTCAAGTATACAGCCGTGGCGATACAGGAAGTCGTACCCCAAGATGGCGTCGATGGACAAGTCTCCCACAACCAGCGTGTGCTTCCACACCGTCCCCTGGATCGATATCCTGAAGTCTCCCTCTCCGAGTAAAGGCATATGGGAACCGTCAGCCACCTTGATGGACTGGTACCGGGAGTCTCGAAGGACTGGTTTCACATCTGGGTCAAGCTGTTCCCATATCCGGCGGCTGATCAAGGAGATAGATGCTCCGGAGTCCACACAACACATCACTTTCACCGGTCCGATGGACGCGGGTAGGTATATCCCCGCTTCTCCCTGGTTATGAAGCGCAGGCTTGGGCCCCTGGGGCTTTGGTGGATTCCCGGACCCGGGCGGTCGTCTCGGGGGCGGGGAGGGTGAACGTCTAGGGCACGCCGCCCTAAAATGGCCGTCTTCTCCGCATCTCCAACATCCCCGTCGTGGTTGTCTTCCCGTCCTCTGCCCCCGCCTTGAACTTGAGCGTCCCCGTCCCGGGAAGCGCCTCTTAAATTTCTCCATCAGGGCAGCAATCTCTGCCCGCAGTCGGGCCTGCGCGTCCTCGTCCTCCTCAGGAACGCCAGCCAGGATGCCTTCTCCTGCAGCGGCTCTTGCCGTGGGGTCGGGACGTCGCCGCTGGGCGTCTTGGAAGGCCTCTACTTCCACTGCTGCATGTACAGCCTCGTCTAGGGACTTCGGGCGGCACTGCCAGACTTTGAACCGTAAGTCTTCTTCAATTGCCTCAAAGAATTGGTCACGGGCCAGGGTGTCTTGGACCTCATCACCGGCGTCGGGGTAGGCCATCTGGCTGAGTCTCACCAGAGCTTGGCCCAGTTCGGGTAGACCTTCCCCCCTCAGTCGTCGCCTGGACTTCAGCTTGGACTTATACAGCTCGGTTTGGTTAGGCGGAGCGAAGCGTCTCTCCAAGGCATCACGTAGGCAGATGAAGTTTGCCTCCCCTGGTTTCATCTTCAGACTAGAGAGAACCTGTTGTGCCGGCCCCCGCAGGGATACGGCCAAGTGCTGTCCCTTCTCTTCCAGCGTCCGCTGGTTTAAGGCGGCGCAATATTCAAAATGTACCAGGTGATCTCTCCAGGGCGTACTTCCATCGTAGGTCGAAGCCTTAACCAACGTCTTACGGGAAACGGGGATGGTCGTGACTGCGGCTCCCCCACGGGTATCAGCCGCTGAATGGCGCCCTTCTGCGACCCGGTCGCGACCCTCTGCGACCCGGTCGCAAGTCATCTGTTCCTGTACAGGCTGGTCAATGGGGGTTCTGGTAGTACCCTCTTCGGCCCTGGGTGTGGACGTGTGCGGTGGGGCTCCCACCATCGTCTGATTGAAGGTCGCGCGCATCGTCTGCATCTCTGCCTGTAAGCTTTTGAGGCCCTCTAGTAGCACTCGGATAGTCGACGAAGTCTCAGTCTCGACGAGGGCGGGCGTTGACAGCTCGGACGGTGCTTCTACCGGCCTCAAAGTGGCTGGAACAGGTATCCTCGATAGCCCTCTCCCCTGTAGGATAGCCCGTAGACCCGCCATGCTCGGACGTCTCGGTGTTGTCGCCGGGGAACTCATGGTTAATGGCGTTGTCGGCATGTCGTTGTCGGTCATCTCTAGTAGTCGGTTGTTCTCTTCTGTTGTAGATCAGGCCAGATCCCACCGCTGCCACCAGTTTTCTCCGTGTAACGTGTACGAGCAGGACCAGTCGTGGTGTTTAGAAGAAAACGAATCAATAACCGGGATTGCCCACTGGCATTCTGGCCGTCACCGTCGTTAACCCCTTCACTAGTAGAGATCCGGGGCTCGAAGAGATGATCACAACCCTACAAGGATGACTGACGCTCATGTAAAGGTCTATTATGGTATATTCTGCACAAATAGTATACGCGGTTACAAATAATAGCGTAGAACCGCGTGGCTTAGACAGAATGTCTAAGGCGATGTAACGTTAAGATATTTACACATATGTACAGACACTAGGAGAGTGTTTGCAAATAAACTTGATGGATATATACACGTGATGTAAGAGGATGTGTGCATACAAGTTAACGGATACGTACACTTGGGGTGTGCATATAAGGTTCACGGATACGTGCCCCTGAGAGAGTGTGTGCATATAGAGTTAACGTATCCCTGGTGTATATGTGGATAATAGAAGATGATGTGTGCAGTTTAAGCTTGATGTTATATGGCAATAATATATATATGAGAGTGTATGCATATAACTTTATAGTTAATATAGTGCTTTAATGCGCGATAAGGGCGGCCTGGCTGCTGGCCCTTCTCTTCTGGGGGTAAGGGCGGCCTGGCTGCTGGCCCTTCTCTTCCGTCGTTGGGACGTTAAGGATATAACGCCCTCTCCAGGAATGGCACCCAGTCGTTGGAACGTTAAGGATATAACGCTCTCTCCAGGAATGGCACCCAGTCGTTGGAACGTCACGGCAGTGACGCTCTCTTCAGATATAGCACCCAGTCGTTGGAACGTTAAGGCCCGTTGGAACGCTACGGTGGTAACGTTCTCTCCAATTATAGATACCCTCAGGCGTTGGAACGTCACGGCAGTGACGCTCTCTCCAGATATAGCACCAAGTCGCTGAAACGTCAAGGCCCGTTGGAACGTTACGGCGGTAACGCTCTCTCCAGAGACGTGCCAACTCGGCGTGTACTTCACCCCCCAGTCGTCGGAGCTTGACCGTAACTTGTCAGCTCACCAGTCTGCTTCCTGCACAGGTAAGTATAGCCCGGCGTCTCAACCCTTACGGCTGCTGCGACCCGTCTATAGACACGCCTGTGACTACACGACGATCTCTCCGGTAAGTATCACGCCCCACTCAACTCTCATGGACCGTCAGGACAATTACTCGGGTATATCATGTGCTATTACTATCCCATCTGGTACCGATGGAACATCGTACGGTCTGTAAACTGCCGTTGTAATCTGTGCCCTGGGCTTGACCGTACAGTCTGTAAACCTTGTTACCGCTTTTACATCGGTAAAAGTGAGCCCACCTGCACCGTGCCTTTATGCGTGATAAATACGCATATCCTCCCTGTGGGACCTGTGGTCTGTGGCTTTCTTGCCTGTATAATCTGTGCTCTGTTTTATTTAACGTGTGACAAATACACGTCTCCTTCTTGTAAGATCTGTGTTCTGTAGGTGTCTGTATTGAACGTGTGATAAATACACGTCTCCTTCTTGGGGAATCTGTGTTCTGTATCTTTCTTGTGTGCTCTGTGTGCTGTATCTTTCTCGACGGTATAATGGTGATCAGTCTGGCTGGAGTGATACTGTACTGTTTATGATCTGTGCGTCTTTATCTGCTCGTATGTGTGATAAAGACACATGTCATTCCAGTTGAATCTGTAAGCTGTATCTGTAACTCGTCTATGGCCAGCTATACGCCGTCTGTGTAACTGTTTGCGGCCTTCACTGCTCCCAAAGCGCCCGGCCCAGTTTATCGATGTTTCCCGACGAAAATGGCTCGCCCGCCTGTGTCTTGTCTCGCCCCGCCGGCTGTAATACTGCGACCGTTTCCGTCCCGTAAAGCGTTGCCCGGCTGTCGGCGACGAATAAACAGGCTCCACGATACGTTGTGGGATTATGGCAGGGGGAAACTTGGTTGATATATCCCTGTATTTAGTGCAGTTGTATACTTCTGGGGAGGGAGGGAATCTCCTGACTATAGTCATACACCGCTACACGGTCAAGAAGATCAACAACTATTGTGGCTTAAGTCTCAGTGCAGCGAGATAGCACAGCAATATTGTCGAAATTATCAACCTACTGGTATAGACACTAAAGCCCTATTTTATACTGAAGTTAGAACATGCAAGTTGCCTAAATGTGCTTCAGGCAAACGCATGTCTCGTTACAGTGTTATAGAATTCCCCCAACTACATGTACATACAACACGCCAGCAACGTGTTCCCTAAATTATAGTATAACCACAAACACGTTTCCACACCGAAAATGCGAGCCGCAAATTCTCATTGGATTGGCGTGTTTTCACAGGTTACACTAGCTACAGGATTTATAATCTTTTAGATTCCCAGGCCGAAACAACTGCCTTTTACGCCCAACCGTAAATTGTGCCAAAAATCAATAAGTTACAGGCTGTACCTGAACGTGTTTCTCCAGCCCTCAATTTCTGGTCTGACCCCGCTCTCTACGTTCGTCCGAGCTTATATAGGGCTACCGCTCTTCCGTGAATAAAGGTAGAAACAGAACCGTTCTCCTGCAGATAAAGGTAGCACAAGTCGACGATGCCAGCGCCCTCTTTATTGTCACTTACACCACACTTCCCCGAACCGTTTATATGGACCTCGCTGAATAAATCTGGCTATGGAAGAACAAACCATAATTCATAACTGACGTAATTGTTAAATATCAGCTTCCAACTCGCTCTGGTAAGCGAGAAATACAGGGGAATGCATTTCCGAAATCCGCCTTGCTCGACGTTGACGACACGGGTCAAGGTCGTTCTTTCACATTCCAACGTAGCACACGCTCCTGATTCAAACTGTTCTCTACACAAACGGGTAACCGTTACAAGAGCAACTTCGTCATATTTTAAACCTATTGAGTGTGATGCTTACTAAACTCGCACGACTGTATCAAACGATGTTCTCACATTTAATAGCTGAAATTATAGCACCTCAATTGTGTCTCTTTTTGCCGTCGTCTCCACAATGACTGACCTACCCAAGTCGGAGCGATGCCGTTGAGTGTTTACAAAAATATTGACGGTTCTCACTTACGGTAAAACTTTACGCGTTCCAGTAAACGAATAAGGATTTGTCTAAAAAAAAAGGGGGGGGGGGATATAATATTACGTACGTGTGAGGGGTTGAGTGCTGGTGGGGTAAGAATTGAGGCAAGTCGCTCCTTTCGTCAGGCTGGATATCTAGGCTCAGGCTGGTGAGGTATAGGCTGAGGTATATCCACTGGTCAGGCAAATCCAGGCAAGTCGCTCCTCTCGTCAGGCAGGCAGCTGCTGCAGCTCCAGGCTGAAGTATATCCACTGGTCAGGCAAATCCAGGCAAGTCGCTCCTCTCGTCAGGCTGGATAACTAGGCTCAGGCTGGTCAGGTAGGCTGAGGTATATCCACTGGTCAGGCAAGGCGCTCCTCTCGTCAGGCTGGATATCTAGGCTTAGGCTGGTCAGGTACCGCAGCGTCGGAAGGTCAGTGAAAGAATGACGCAATGCCTTGAAAATTCCGGCTTTTATAGGGAAAAAAGCGCGGACGTAGGCGAAAGCACACCGTGAATACACCAATTCGATTGGCTGATTGTTCGACCGCTGATTGGTTCTTTTTCCCGACCGCTGATTGGTCCAAATGGAACTGCCCATCTTTCCCAGGTTCATCTAGAATCCCCTTTTTGTGCTCAAGCTCTGTATATCGATGCCGCAACATTGTAGCGATCGTGGTGCAACATTGTTGCAATTCGAGGAGCCAGGTGTTCCGCACGTTCGCTCACTCACACAGACACGTAGGCGCCAGACCAGGGGTTCACTGCGGCCGCAACATTGTAGCGATCGGATTGCAACATTGTTGCAATTCGAAGAGCCATGTGTTCGGCGCGTGAGCTCACTCACGCAGACACATAGGCACCAGACCAGGGGTTCACTGTGGTCGCAACATTGTAGCGATCGGATTGCAACATTGTTGCAATTCGAAGAGCCATGTGTTCGGCGCGTGAGCTCACTCACGCAGACACGTAGGCACCAGACCAGGGGTTCACGGTGGCCGCAACATTGTAGCGATCGTGGTGCAACATTGTTAGTTCGGCACGTGAGCTCACTCACACATAGGCACCAGACCAGGTGTTGTTAAGTGAAATGGGGCACTGCGGTACGCAAAACGTTCAGGTTAAAAATGGGGCCGAACGTGCCGCCATCTTGAACATACGGGCCGCCATCTTGGATATGTCCCATAATGCACCGGGTCCAAATACTCGCTTCTGATTGGCTGAGGGCAGCGCGCCGCACAACCGGAAGTGAGCGCGTCGCAAACAATAGGCAATTTACGCATTTCCTACTACTATTGCGTTTCGCTGCAGTGGTGTCCATTCCATGGGATATCTAGTCCCATCAGAGTTTCTAAGCTATCACACTAGGGCGTTCAAGCATTGCGCTAGACGTTAGTGGACGTTAACGCACGTTTACCAGACATCAGACAACAGCACCATAAGACTTTCCCTATAGGCACTGGGAGTCCAGTCACCCACACAGAAAATGTTGTCTCTACCTCGCACATGCGAACTACCCTTTCTCTACTATTCCGATATAGTGCACATGCGCGTAACACCCCCAGTCTGACTCTACCCGATAAGTGCTTCAACAAGATCAGCGCCATATTTGGTTCACGGATGAAAACTCCAACCTCAAATGACTTTTTCTACTATTTTCCGAATGAGCATGCGCAGAATGACATGACTTCCAATATAAACCACACCAGTCTAATTCTACCCAACGAGCTCTTTAGGATGTTACCCAGCATACACACCTTATACTATACTCCACAATGTTTTGACCACAACTACCCCTAAACCTCACACCCAAATGCTAGTTTTACTACTTTCAGACTGCGCATGCGCAGATTGAAGGAACCTCCAACAAAACCTACACCAGTCTACAGCATGAGTGCTTCAAGATGATACCCAAGATGACTCATCTGGCCCAGGGATGTCTCATACCACCCTATGGCCTTCTTGACGAGAGCGTATACACCCGGAATTTCCAGCGAAACGCAACCAACGGACCAAGAACCCTCCCATATCATGAAAAATGTCCATGGGTTCATGTAAAGACCGTTTTTCCTGGGCATGTCGCTCCATGGGGTTTTCCCACTTGCCATCATACTGGACACAGTGCATTTGCGTACCAGTACACTTCACCATCCAAAAGATGGCTTGCGGATCGTGTGCCTCCATTATCGCAGAGCGACATCCGATACTTTACCATATACTGTTCGGTCTTCATCCGGCGGAGAACAGACTCGGGAAATCTGATAAATTACAGGCTTTCCATGCCACTTCTGAAACATATATTTCTTGGCTTACAAAATATACAGATATGGATAACTTCCGTATCATCCAAGAGGTGTTATAGATCTGTAATTTTGAACAAGTAGGACTCGATAATTGCGGGTTACGTTGGGCTTACGTCGGTAGAGTTTAGCTGATTTCTGGGATTTCCCAGTATAGTTGCCGAAAGTAGGCTGGAAATGAATACGCACGCTCCCAGGGTCTGTCTTACCGCATATAGATGACCCAGATGGTTACAGGTTGGGACACAGTGCTGAATATAGTGTCGGGGACCCTACTAACACTTTGATGACGTGTCGCCCTTCACCAAAACATGTTGAGATTTACTGAATTACTGATGTTACGGAAATACTCACACAAACTCTGACTTGCAGAGATTTAGGTCTTCCGGATATATCCGGATTTCCGAATTTTTCAGAATCTCAAACAAATTTCCGGATTTTCCTATTTTCTGTCTCACCCGACCATATTGTTTTTGTTGCTATTTCCGTCGATAATGAATCTCCGATAAACCATTCTAGCAAATAAAAAATATTTTGGCTTGGTTTTGAGAATGCCCCAAAAATATTAATAATGTGATTAAAATTCGAGTTATGTACCTCCGGGGGGTTTAATAAGTTCGAATAAACCACTTCCGGAGTGGTCGGCGTTACTATATTTCCAGCAAAGTGCGATCTCCCTGCACAGTGGTGTTTCCCAAAATAGACTCAGTTTGTATGCAGCTTTGCAGTTAAGTAAGTCAGAGAATGCTGATTCCCAGCAGCTCTGTTTGCAGTCTGAGTAGCTGAGGGCGTGTAGTTCTCGTCAGCTTCGTGAATGTAACGGAAATCGGTACGTTACCTCGTGTTCATTGGCGCCAGCTTTCAAAGCGATGTTTGTATGATTCACGGTTGACAATGTCAGACGTATTTATGTCAAGTTGTTGACATGATGACTGACCACAACGACGTTGAAACTGGAGTAAAAAACAAATTTATATTTTTTTGGCTGGAAGAAAAATATAGCAGTGGCGACCATAAAATAGGCCTGGCATGTGTTACGATCAACTGAAATAGGTGACCACTGGAAAGAGTGACTTGAAAAATCATGATTATAAAAGTGCAAAAAATCTCAAAATCTCTCAAATCTAATGAGACTTTACCCTGTTTGTTCGCTTCCTCACAATCTGATGTTGAGTGCACAGAGCCAAATTCATTTGCTTCCAGTAGTGTGGCATCTACAGCATGCTTGCTTTGATGGAGCATTTTTTGTCCAGTATTTGAATAATGTACTGGAAATATTTGGTTAAAAGGAAAAAATCAATATAAAATAGTGCCTTGAATTTAGATGACAATCTGCAGTTTTATTTCCCAGAAATCGCTGAGATGGCTTCTCCAGCGATTGTCCTGTCATGTAATAGATATGCATAGATAAAGTAACATTGAACTGACTGGGAACTACTGGGGACTGACGGTGAAGATAGACCTGTGACCTTATCACCACGGCAGTAGGGACCACATCACCGAGGAGGAATACGATTTGGTCAGAGATCACTGAAATTATAGCGGCCATGATATCCGGCCCTCAGAGGTCAAAGTGCCAAATTTTAGCTTCTCGAGAGGGCCGGTCCACCTATACCCGAAAACGTTTACCCCAGGCCTGCCTGATGAGCGCGCATGCGCACCATGTCTTCCTGTGAAAGCAACCAACAGCCCCGAGACCCCTCCCATCGTATGTACAGCGTCAGCTAGATCGATTAAATATCCACAGTCTATAGTTTGCTCTACTTAAACGCACATTCTCTAATATTTTCCGACTGCGCAAGCAGAGATTGACCAGACTTCCAATAAAAACCACACCAGACTGACTCTATCTAACGAGCGCTTCAATATGATACCCTGCACTACCCATTTGGACCACGGATGGTTCATCCATACCCCAAAACGTCCACCGCAGGCCTGCCTGGCGAGTGCGCATGCGCACCATAACTTTGCCAGTTAAAATCGATTTCCCCAAAATCCCTCCCATCGTACGCTACAGCGTCAGCCAATTCGATTAAATATCCACTACCTATAGTTTGCTTCTCGGGAAAAAAAATTTCATGGGTTCATGTACATCTTTCCTGGGAATTGCACCTCATGGTGGTTGTCGGACATACCAGGCATCATTCACCAAACCTCGACCCGTTTTCCGCTTTTAACAAACATCTCAGAATCTAGTCTCACCCACAGGCAACAAAATGTTATGAGCTGTTGCATTATTGATACGCGTAATGTGTCACACAATTTAGATTCTATACATGCAGTTTCGTCAGTCATGCCATTATACATTTCAAGTATGTCATAAATGAGACCACTACGGTACTGTATCAAAAAAACAAACACAAACGAACTCATTTTGATGAGAGCAGTTTTGCAACATCTACAGAGCGGTGACGCGGCTTAGCAACACAGTGGCGGACATCTCACTGAAAAAATGAGGGGGGGGGATGGGCGGGGTAAGTATCTATGACTACAGCCTGAAAATAGAACCGGTACGTTCTTCCAGTCATTCGTTACCGATCACGCGCTGATCGTCCATGCCAATAAAAACCTCATCCAATGGAAGATCATGGAACCATGTGACGTATTTCTTCCGTTCTACGTTTTTACTACGGTGGGGCAGAGATCATTCCTGCAGCCTTTCAGACAAAAGATATGTGCAATCGAAGCCAGGAGATTGACCAGGCATCACCGGGGATTAAGGACTGCAGAGATAGCAAAGCTAAAACCACGTCCGTTGACCAACTTACGGCCCCCGCGGCACTATGTGGCCAAAAGGTGGAAATAACTCTGTGAGTAGGTCAATGGCGCGGTAATAGCTTTTTCTACTACTCGGCTATCATTTGGAGCAAAAAGTCGCATTTATACGCAACTTTGCGGTTGAAAAAAAAAGTAAACAATAAATGTATATAGGAAAGCATTTAATTACTTATTTTAATGTCTTCTTGATGTCTAGATTGACGATTGGGTTTTGCATTGCAAGACATGTAAGACGAAATCAGTTTTTTTTAGTCAGCCGTGGAGATTATATATTTCCTCTTATTATATCCAAGCTTGACTGGCGATGAGAACGACATCACTCTGTATGGATAATTTATCAGGCCAAAAATGATGTCGAGCCGTACGCCATCGATATATCCCGAATGAGAGATTTTTCGATTGGATTTAAGTTTGCTGGAGGCCCCCCATTCATGCGTGCTACATGTACACCAGGTTTTTAATTAAGTCACAAGTTTCGAACTGCTACACTTCATTTAAAAATCCGCCTTGCTCGGTTCGAAGCACAACATCGGCTAAGCTAAGTTAAGAGATAGTTTACCATTTTGGTCGAGGAAAAAATCCGGTATTGGATCCTTCTCACAAATGTCACATCTTCAACATTCCCAACAGCTCTCTCCGAGAGACCGACAAACCACAACCCCGAAAATGTTCGACGAACAAGTGAAAGAGATCGAACAAGCCCTCGAGGAGGAAACACAGAAGCGAAAAGCTCTCCGGCAGTTGGACATTTTCGTACTCGACAACTCTCTCCGTGAGACCACCGTTGGGCAGCTCAGAGGTCACACGATTGAGGACAAATGGAAGATCTACGAACAGGTGAGGAGAATCACAATTATTCATTCTGGTATCCTGAATCCTGATACCTCCTGGTACTTTCTGACCACACAGCCGCCCGAGTAACATTACTAAATGTAATATAATGTATATCAGAGCAGTTGATTCGGATATTTTGTAGAGTATATCTTATGTATATCCCAGGCAATTCTCTCATCAGGGGTCAAGCCTAATCATAAATACAATTAATATTTATGATCTATAATAGGCTCCAGACTTGTAATCTGGTTTGTTCAATGCTTCGCGCATATGTGACGCTATAGGGTGCTACTGCTGTTTCCTAACGGTGTTGGGACAGAATTCAGAATATTGAAAAATACAATTAACAATTCGAGATATGTATATGCTTTGCCACATTTCTGGTGTATGCTGTTTAACAGTGCTGTTCCTTTATTGTCTTCCGCTGTTTCCAAGATCCATAAGGTCCAAGTTCTGTCGAGTATTATTACTGCTTTTTATCAAAGGTGTCCGAACAGAATTCTTCCTTCTGGAGATCTTCTGTAGGTACGACATTGAAAAATACCAATCTCAATTTGAGATTTATCTGCTTTCACACACTTCAGGTGTATGCTGTTTAACAGCGTTGTTTCTTTAATGTATTTCGCAGTTTATCAAAGGTGTCAGGACAGAATTCTCGCTTCTGGAGATCTTTTTCTGGTACTGAAAAGTGTCAATCTCAATTCGAGATTAATCTTCTTTTGCACATTTCATGCGCTTTAACATCGCTATATTTTCTAATGAAGCCGAGTCGTCATTACTGTTGTATCTCCTCTGTACTGGCTGTCCGTCGGTAACTGGTGCTAGGAGTTTGCAGGCTCGGCTGATAAAAGTATTCTTAATACGTTATTAACAGGTGTCACAACCTAGATCTCAACAGTATTGTTCTAATGTATGCCTCGACTCATGCCAGGATTGGTTTACGAAAGACATACGAATAATATCATGTGAGCATCTCGCCCAATTGTAGGTAGAATCAATATTCGAAACTACTGCGCTGAAATACATGAGTACATATAGTGATGTTATAATAAAACTCATATAGTCAGGCTGGTGCTGGGTCACTGGTATGTTTATGGATATTTTCTTGCACTTATTGGAATAGCCATTTTAAGAAGACTTATTTTACAAAATCGTATTGCTAAAATCCGAATATCTTCACAATGAACATGTTTACAGCGAACAAATCTTCATATTTGGAATCCTTGAAAAATTCTCTTTGAACAAATATATACATTGCCATACGTTGTATATAAAGCGCATCTGGGGTATCATTTAAAGTAGTTCCGGCACATCCTGTGGTCACTGGGGCATGTATTCTTCCGCGGTGATGCGGTCTGGCGGTGATGCGGTCGCGGGAAGAAGCATCCGCGGAATGAAAGTAGTCCGGCGGTGCTGCGGTTGCTTCCGGTTCCGGGAACAAGCCTCCGCGAATAGAAAGTAGTCCCGAGACGTCAAATACGCGCGGAGAATGTCCCGCAATGTTCGGGAATATAATGTCCGGTCACCTGACAACCTGGAGTTATCTCCCCCTAGTTCCAGTTTTTACCACCAGGGCAAGAAGGGGAACTGACCATAAATACGAGAGTCAGTGTCATCAAGGCCAATACGACCGAATTCGCTCTTTCAAATGGTTAACTACGTTATACATAAGAACCCAATCTCACAATTGAACCCGGGTCGCTTTATCTAGAGGCAGACACTATACGGCCCATACTGGCGCACTGGACATTGTTGAACCTAATGAGAAACCCACACATGCTCATTGCGGTATGGGTTGTGGGATCTTGTTTTTCGCGTCTCACCACGTAGAACACGATGGGCGGGGTCTTGAAGCGATTGGTTTCTCTGTTCAAAGCAAAAAAAAAGTCTGTCAGTGCGCGCCACTCGGCATCTCATGAAGCTCGTGCGTCACAAAGCCACTCCATATTTGGCAGTTTGAAAAAAGACCGGTTCGCCTCATGACAATCTAATTAAAATTATATCCTATCTGCTCCCACATTTGGATATATCGCTGTAGGATCCTACAGCGATATATCCAAATGGGGGAGCAGATAGGATATAATTTTAATTAGATTGGCCTCATGAATATGTAATGTTTTCGGTACAGGCTCCCCACCGAAATATCATGTGCGCTTGATTGATTGACCATGATCGGTGTAAAGTAGACCATCTTGTTCGCGATTATGCATAGGGGGGCTCGAGCTTGTATATCTTTTTTATATTTCATCATATTTTGAATACCTAAATGCATGCCATCACAAAGCCCTTAAACGTCTTCATCAAAAGCACCCGCAACCTACTCACTTGAATAGCCGGTTAAACTAGAAAATATTCTATATTGTTGTATTATTCCAGATGCACAAGTCGCATATGCCCTGCATATACTATAAAACAATTCTCATTTCTGTAGATTTATCAACTAGCAAATTAATTGGGCGTGAAAGGTACTGACGTGAAAGCAAAGAATGTTCCAGGAAACAATGTCCCTTTTCAATCGGTCTCTTTAGGAAAATATCTTCATCGCTAGCCACGGTTCTTCCGACAAAGCCGTACCATGGCAGAATATGGGTTTGGCATAGCTGTAAGACCAGTCGTAATCTTGGGACCGCTGAATCACATTCATGACCTCATGACCTCTCCGAATAAATCCATATTTGAGCAAATTAGAAGCCAGCCAATGTGCCGTATAGTTCATCCTCTTTTAACTCGGTTGTATGTGGCCATGATTGTTTTGATTGGAGCGACGCCCACGTTTTTGCGCTCACTCCGCAGTGCTAAAAAAAATCAGTAAAGGCTTATATAAGAATTTAACTCAGTCCCTGCCATATAAATAAACATTTACTAACACATTCGTGTGCTAATATTGGAAAATGTTTACTTGATTGGATGAACCCGAGTTACAACTTTTTAATTAAATCTTTACTCACTT
>JAVTVY010036297.1:0-16448 GCA_036873755.1 Hanleya hanleyi | reverse complement strand
CCATGCAGTAGTTCCTGAGAAATCGCAATAACAAGGTTTCATGGGGAAATCCAAGATGGCTGCCCTGTGGCCATATTGGATTTTCGCTTCGGACCGAAAAAGGTATCTTGCACAACTAGACCCGAAGAGGAACCTGTGTACCAAATTTAAGAAAGATCCATGTAGTACTTCATGAGAAATGACAATAACAAAGTTTCATGGGGAAATCCAGGATGGCTGCCTGGTGGCCATATTGGATTTTCGAATCGGACCAGAAAAGGTATCTTGCACAACTAGACCCCAAGGTGAACATGTGTACCAAATTTAAGAAAGATCCATGTAGTACTTCCTGAGAAATGACGATAACAATTTTTCATGGAGAAATCCAAGATGGCTGACTGGTGGCCATATTGGATTTTCGAATCGAACCAGAAAAGGTATCTTGCACAACTAGACCCCAAGAGGAACCTGCGTACCACATTTGAGAAAGATCTATGCAGTAGTTCCTGAGAAATCGCGATTACAAGGTTTCATGGGGGAATCCAAGATGGCTGCCTGGTGGCCATATTGGATTTTGGAATCGGACGAGAAAAGGTATCTTGCACAATTAGATCCCAAGGGGAACCTGTGTACCAAATTTGAGAAATATCCATGCAGTAATTCCTGAGAAATCGCGATAACAAGATTTCATGGGGAAATCCAAGATGGCTGCCTGGTGGCCATATTGGATTTTCGAATCGGACCAAAAAAAGTATCTTGCACAACTAGACTCCAAGGGGAACCTGTGTACCAAATTTGAGAAAGATCCAAGTAGTTCCTGCGAAATCGCGATAACAATAATTGTTTACGGACGGACTGACTGATTGACTGACGGACGGACGACGGACCACGGACGAAAAGCGATTTGAACAGCCCACCATGGGCTAATAAACATACAAAATGGCGGCGCTTGCTGTGGGGGTTCCCCTTTTAACATCACGACATCGATCGTGCTGCCCTCTAAAGGTAGGTGCACACAGAGCTTGTGACTGCGTGATCGCAGCCGCAAGCCGTATCCCCCCAAAGTCATGCGACGACGCAATCCTCTAGACTGTTGCGATCATGTGTGACATCGAGGACGCAATAATTGCTGCGATCCTTGTCAGCCAGCGTCGTCCCTAGGTTAAAAAAGCGGAATGGCCCCTGGGAAGGAGGTTGCGCGTAATGGCCCCTGGAAACGAGGTTGACAGACAAAATGGCTGCCGTCAATAAATTACAGTTGATTGCCATCTTGAAATCATGTGGTGTAACAGCAACGATTTGATTGGTCGAGAGGTAATAGATTGCCGGCAAATTCTATCAACGCGCAGGCGAGCGGTGCACACTGCTTGCGCTGTCTTGCATCCTATGGCTGCGGCGAATACGGCTCCGACAAATATCAAATCAGTTTGATCCTTGCGATTCCGACTGCGCCCCGGGACGCAAGCACTAAATGACTGTGGTCTCCAGTGCACACAGACATTTGCGTCCTCGCAAAGAGTCTTGCGGCTGCGATCACGCAGGCACTAAGCTCTGTGTGCACCTACCTTTAGGCAACTGACTGCGCCAACCCTCTGCGGCGAAAAATTCCGGGTCATATCCCCCGATTCGAACATTTGCATCTATACGGGAAATGCTTGTATGGGTATAGCGGTGGTCAGTTTTTGTGGATTTTACTATGGGTTGTGGGATCTTGTTTTCTTCATCTGGGAAGGGTCTCGGAGCTAAGCGGTGAAATTTTTTGAAAAGTTCACGGAGGTCTGGATAGGCCCATACTGTCTCAGTGCACAATGTTGAACCTAATGGGAAACAGACACATGCTCATTGCGGTATGGGTTGTGGGATCTTGTGTTTCACGTCTCATTTACTTGAACAGGAAGAAAATGAACGCATCAAACTTGACCTATGGGGTCGTAAATGGAACCTTATTGTGAAAGGCATAGCCGGAAATTCGAACGAATCGCCATCTGCCACAAAGGAATTAGTTCGAGATTCATTTGTTGAAAAACTGTCAATTCCACCAGACGACGCCAAATCAATGTTGTTCCAGTCGGTACATCGGCTTCCAGGGGGTCGTCAGGGGGCGAAAAATATCCACGTACGGTTCGTCCAACTAGAAGATAGAGATCAAGTCTTACAAGCCGCTCGTAAATTAATGAGAGGATGTGGATTTAGTGCTGTACCAGATCTACAACCGATCCTAGCACAAAGGCGTTATGAGCTTGTTCAGAAACTCCAGAAGATGTCCAAGGAAGAACAGGGCGCTAATAAAATTGCCTACCTTCGTGAACCTCCGTTTGTTGTGCTGACCAAGAAATGAACATTCGACTGCTCGAGTAAGTCCTAAACTGACCAACTATATATTTGCTGACCAAACACGATCAGAACTGAGTTGCTAATCCATGTCTACAGCTCCTGAACACTATATTATATCTAATCTCAATCCGAATCAATTGACTTGACACTGCAATTTCAGATATTCTATAAATCAAAACGATTCATAGTAGCATGTTAATTTATCTTTACGAATCTATTCAGTTCAGTGCTACTATTTAACCTATTTATGCTCATCCTTATCGCGTGTATTTTTTTCAGCCAAAACATTATTTTAATATTATATTGTTTTACATATCTACTATTTTCTTATATGCAACATGTTCTAGTCATCAACATGGCGGCGCTTGCTGTGGGGGTTCCCCTTTTAACATCACGACATCGATCGTGCTGCCCTCTAAAGGTAGGTGCACACAGAGC
This sequence comes from Hanleya hanleyi, assembly GCA_036873755.1. Classification (NCBI taxonomy): domain Eukaryota; kingdom Metazoa; phylum Mollusca; class Polyplacophora; order Lepidopleurida; family Hanleyidae; genus Hanleya; species Hanleya hanleyi. The sequence continues at coordinate 13,697 of JAVTVY010036297.1, read as the reverse complement.
TTGTGACTGCGTGATCGCAGCCGCAAGCCGTATCCCCCCAAAGTCATGCGACGACGCAATCCTCTAGACTGTTGCGATCATGTGTGACATCGAGGACGCAATAATTGCTGCGATCCTTGTCAGCCAGCGTCGTCCCTAGGTAAAAAAAGCGGAATGGCCCCTGGGAAGGAGGTTGCGCGTAATGGCCCCTGGAAACGAGGTTGTCAGACAAAATGGCTGCCGTCAATAAATTACAGTTGATTGCCATCTTGAAATCATGTGGTGTAACAGCAACGATTTGATTGGTCGAGAGGTAATAGATTGCCGGCAAATTCTATCAACGCGTAGGCGAGCGGTGCACACTGCTTGCGCTGTCTTGCATCCTATGGCTGCGGCGAATACGGCTCCGACAAATATCAAATCATTTTGATCCTTGCGATTCCGACTGCGCCCCGGGACGCAAGCACTAAATGACTGCGGTCTCCAGTGCACACAGACATTTGCGTCCTCGCAAAGAGTCTTGCGGCTGCGATCACGCAGGCACTAAGCTCTGTGTGCACCTACCTTTAGGCAACTGACTGCGCCAACCCTCTGCGGCGAAAAATTCCGGGTCATATCCCCCGATTCGAACATTTGCATCTATACGGGAAATGCTTGTATGGGTATAGCGGTGGTCAGTTTTTGTGGATTTTACTATGGGTTGTGGGATCTTGTTTTCTTCATCTGGGAAGGGTCTCGGAGCTAAGCGGTGAAATTTTTTGAAAAGTTCACGGAGGTCTGGATAGGCCCATACTGTCTCAGTGCACAATGTTGAACCTAATGGGAAACAGACACATGCTCATTGCGGTATGGGTTGTGGGATCTTGTGTTTCACGTCTCATTTACTTGAACAGGAAGAAAATGAACGCATCAAACTTGACCTATGGGGTCGTAAATGGAACCTTATTGTGAAAGGCATAGCCGGAAATTCGAACGAATCGCCATCTGCCACAAAGGAATTAGTTCGAGATTCATTTGTTGAAAAACTGTCAATTCCACCAGACGACGCCAAATCAATGTTGTTCCAGTCGGTACATCGGCTTCCAGGGGGTCGTCAGGGGGCGAAAAATATCCACGTACGGTTCGTCCAACTAGAAGATAGAGATCAAGTCTTACAAGCCGCTCGTAAATTAATGAGAGGATGTGGATTTAGTGCTGTACCAGATCTACCACCGATCCTAGCACAAAGGCGTTATGAGCTTGTTCAGAAACTCCAGAAGATGTCCAAGGAAGAACAGGGCGCTAATAAAATTGCCTACCTTCGTGAACCTCCGTTTGTTGTGCTGACCAAGAAATGAACATTCGACTGCTCGAGTAAGTCCTAAACTGACCAACTATATATTTGCTGACCAAACACGATCAGAACTGAGTTGCTAATCCATGCCTACAGCTCCTGAACACTATATTATATCTAATCTCAATCCGAATCAATTGACTTGACACTGCAGTTTCAGATATTCTATAAATCAAAACGATTCATAGTAGCATGTTAATTTATCTTTACGAATCTATTCAGTTCAGTGCTACAATTTAACCTATTTATGCTCATCCTTATCGCGTGTATTTTTTTCAGCCAAAACACTATTTTAATATTATATTGTTTTACATATCTACTATTTTCTTATATGCAACATGTTCTAGTTATCAACATGTTCGCCCAATGGATGTCCCAACATGTTTGACACCTGATCCCGTACAGTCATGACTCAACCCATGTCTAGTAAGTCCGGTTAACAGCTCGAGTTAGGTTGAACTGGTCGTCTAATGGATTAGTGGTCTTGCATGACGGACATAGCAGGCAATTTAGCGAGCATGTTAGGAAAATGCGAGGCTATTAGTATGTCGAAATGTACAACTTCCCAGCAAAGACTGATAAGCCATTCTTATATGCAGACATGCTAACGTTATGCGATACCTGTTATTTTTTTTTTTCTACATACACCCTCCCCCCCCCCCTCGTCCCCCCTACACTCTTCTTGTATACTGTCTTCAACCTTTAATATGTCGGAAAAAGGGCGAGGAGACTCTTGGTTCTCTTTTCAATATATAACCGAAATTATCTCGACTGCAAGAGTGGGTATGCAGCATGTTAATTATTATATTATGTCTTTGTTATATTCCTGACATACTGGTGTACGCGACGTGAACCCTAATGCACTCACTCACCAAAAGCAATTGATTCTTGATTTCAAACTGTTACATCCAATCTGTATAGTGTAATTCACTTAGTTGCTCTACGAACAATAATCGCTTAATTATTCATAACTCCCGGAGACGAAATTCTCACCAGGTCATCTCAAATATGATTTTAGCCAGAGTCTTGGTACTCAATTTACCTAAAACAGACCATGTCTGTCCTACAGATACACCACTACACACCACGATCGACCATTCTCTTCACTCCTACTTCTGCATCAATATTACTTACTCAGATTGTTTTGCTCTAACCTCGTTAACATACTCTATCAATTTATTTAGCCATGGATAATATAAACAGTGGTGGTTCCACAGTCCACGTCGACCTATCACAAATGCCATTCCACGATGAAGAAGTTATCGATATTGACACTACTCCAAACACAGATCATAATAAGGACAAGTATTGTGAAGGCTTCCAAAACTTGTATTTTAATCCTATGGAATTAAATGACTTCGACGCTTCAACGTATGTTACTGACGACTGCTCTCATGAAATTTCTCATTGGGAAAACTTAAGTATTCAACAGTCAAATTACTACGTCGAGGACACTTTCATCTCTCACATTGAAACAAATTCTATTTCGGATGCTAAGTCCATGTCAGTTATCCATTTTAATGCCAGGAGTCTCAATAAACATTTCTCTGAAATAATAGGTTTAACTCAAAATTTGAAGTTCAGATTCTCTGTAATCGGTATATCAGAAAGTTGGCTGGACTCTACAACTGAAAAACTCTGTGATATACCAGGATATCAACCTTTCACCTCTTCCAGAAATATCCGAAAGGGTGGGGGACTGGTCTTGTATGTTAGCGAGGAATTTCCGGATTGTTCCGTTCGTGAAGATTTATCTTATCTGGAAGATGACGGGGAATACGAATCCTTGTTTGTTGAAATAAAGGACAACAATAGATCATTTATTATTGGTATTATATATCGTCCGTCCGGAAAAAATGTTGATCTGTTCAATGCCAGCTTGGGACCTATGTTGGATGTTATTAAACCAGAAAAAAGGAACTGTATAATCATGGGTGATTTTAACATTGACCTATTTAAGACGGATCGCCATGGCCCATCTCAAAATTTCATCGATATTATGCGATCACACTACTTCTTTCCAAAAATAACCAAACCGACAAGAGTGAAATCAAACTCGGCAACATTAATTGATAACATATTCCAGAATTTTCACGAAGACAGTCTGCTGTCCGGAATTCTCCTCTCTGACATCACTGATCACTTCCCTGTTTTTCAAATCAATAAGTATCTACCTTCAAATGACTCGCAACCAGTTAATATATCATTTAGGAAAACATCTATTAGCCAAAAAAATGTATTTAAACAAAGACTGGAAAATACAGATTGGAATAATGTTATAAACGACCACGATGCCAACAATGCTGCTGAATCTTTCACAACAACATTTAATACAATATACAACGAATGTTTCCCTGTAGTGACAACAACTGCAAACAAACCTAGAATTAACAAACCGTGGATAAGTCCTGCCATCCTAAATTCGATTAAAGAGAAAAACCGGCTATTTAGACAGCACATAGAAAACAATGATTCTACAACCTCACGACAATACAGAAATAAATTAAACCACACCCTGAGATTAGCTAAGAAGACATACTACCAAGATAAATTTAATCTCTATAATAATAATATAAAGGGAACCTGGCGAATGCTCAACGAATTAATGAACCGCAAAAAATCGTCAAAATTACCCAACAAATTCAACGTCAACGGTCACGAGGTAACTGATCCTGTCGACATTGCTAATAGTTTCAATGACTACTTCAACACTGCTGCCTCTAATCTCGAGTCCAGAATCCCAAACACAACAACCGATTATAAGGAATTTTTAACTTCTCAACATCTTCAAGATTTCCATCTGGACAACTGTTCACCTGACGAGATTAAAAACATTCTCTCTAGCCTTAAAAACAGTGCGGCGGGTTTAGATGGCGTACGAAGTTCTCTGATTAAGCCAATCGCTAATCTGATTTGCGCGCCTCTTTCTCACATTTGCAATTTGTCATTTACACAGGGCATAGTCCCGGAATTCATGAAAGCTGCAGTAGTTACACCCATATACAAATCTGGCGATAGACACATATTGGAAAACTATCGTCCAATATCTGTTCTACCTTGCTTTAGTAAAGTACTAGAGAAACTTGTTGCAAATAGAACGCATGCTTTTTTGATTGAACAAAATATCTTATATCTCAACCAATATGGTTTCCGAACTAATCACTCCACGGCTTTAGCTGTGTTATCTTTACATGAAAAGTTAGTTGCAGCCAAGGAATCTCGCAAATATAGTATAGTTACTTTTCTTGACTTGTCAACAGCTTTTGACACTGTAAATCATGAAATATTACTCGATAAACTAAATTATTATGGCTTTCGCGGATTAACGAATATTTGGTTTAAGAGCTATTTGTCATCTAGAACACAGCGCGTTAAGTTCAGCGAAATCATATCCTCTTCTAATATCGTTCAATGTGGAGTCCCACAAGGTTCAATTCTAGGTCCGATTCTCTTTCTTTTATACATAAATGACATAGGAAAGGCTACCACTATTCTTGACATATTGCTTTTCGCTGACGACACTAGTGTTACACTCTCTGATCAAGACTTGAATGCCCTCATCACCAACCTGTCGCGTGAACTTGAACAATTACAAATTTGGTTTTCCTGCAACAAACTCTCGCTGAACATAGCCAAAACCAAATTTATGTTTATCAAACCAAATAGGCGATCTAATATGGCAGCTCCCCAACTTTTAATCAACGACGAATTGATAGAACAGGTTGAAAGTTTCAAATTCCTTGGAGTTTATTTAAATAACAAACTGAATTGGCTGACCCATGTGAATGAAATTTCTAAAAAAATCTCCATCGGCATCATGAGCCACATAACGAATTGCGTAAACAAGAAAACACTGTATATTTTATATTATTCGCTTATTTATCCATATTTGTCCTATTGTAATCTTGTATGGGGCAATACCTATAAAACCCATCTCAAGCCGTTAATAACTCTTCAAAAACGTGCAATTCGAATACATGTAATAACCTTATCAGGCAGGCTTGAACATACGGAACCATTATTTAATAATCTGAAACTTTTGACCCTTTTACAAATTCATGATTACCTATTATTGCAACTCGTCCACAAATTCATTCACCATGTTGCATCACTTCCTATTAGTATTCAACCCCTCTTTATGAGCATATCTAGTGTCCATCAGTATGCCACCAGACATTCCAGAATTAATTTATACCGGCCATTCTACTCTTCAGATCTCGGCTTCTATACTGCTAAGGTCAAAGGTCAGAGGCTGTGGAACAAATTACCATCCAATCTGAAGAAAATAACTTCTATTTCTCTCTTTAAATCACAATTGAAAACCTATTTGTTGCGAGGTTAGTAATCGATCTTGTCTTAATCTTCTCGACATTTCTTTATCCACCTTTTATATTGACCGATCGTGGAGTGTAGTGTAGTAATATTCACCGGTTTATATACTGAGTCATCTCGCGTGAATCTTTTGTAACAATAGCAGAATTCCTATAAATGTTCCAAGCGAGGGTTTATTAAAAAATATATATTATTTGGGATAGAACAAGCCCCCTGGGGTTTTAATCCCGCCGATTCTTAACATTTGTTCGGCCTTCACGCACAGCCTACTACCCATTATCAATGCCATTACAATGTATATATGTGCCTGTTGCTTTTATATGAATTGGTGAATAAATGAAATGAAAACACGATGGGCGGGGTCTTGAAGCTAAGAGGTGAAATTTTTTGAAAAAGTCAGTGCGCATACGTAGTGGATAAATAGCGCTGGGTGGACGTTTTGGGGTTTAGGTGAGCCCCTAGTGGTCCGATTGGGTCGTAGGAGGTCTTGTTTTGAAGCTCTCGTGGAGGAGCATCCGACTAATCTAATGCATCGTCCGTTTTCATTATTCTGCGCATGCACAGTCTGGCCGTAGTATAGAAAGCAGGCATTTAGGGGTTTCTTTTGGGGCAGAGCTGAACCATCCCTGGTCCAAATGGCCCGTGTGGGGTATCAGTGTGAAGCTCTCGTGGGGTAGAGTCAGAATGGCCTTTTTTATTAGCCCACCATCACCAGATGGTGGGCTGTTCAAATCGCTTCTCGTCCGTGGTCCGTCGTCCGTCCGTCAGTCCGTCGTTCGTCGTCCGTCCGTAAACAATTCTTGTTATCGCGATTTCTCAGGAACTACTTCACGGATCTTTCTCAAATTGGGTACACAGGTTCCCCTTGGGGTCTAGTTGTGCAAGATACCTTTTTCGGTCCGATTCGAGAATCCAAACTGGCCACCAGGCGGCCATCTTGGATTATGCCATGAAACTTTATCGCGATTTCTCAGGAACTACTCCATAGATCTTTCTCAAATTTGGTACACAGGTTCCCCTTGGGGTCTAATTGTGCAAGATACCTTTTCTGGTCCGATTCGGAAATCCAATATGGCCACCATGCAGCCATCTTGGATTTCCCCATGAAACCTTGTTATCGCAATTTCTCCGGAACTACTGCATGGATCTTTCTCAAATTTGGCACACAGGTTCCCCGTGGGATCTAGTTGTGCAAGATACCTTTTCTGGTCCGATTCGAAAATCCAATATGGCCACCAGGCGACCATCTTGGATTTCCCCATGAAACTTTGTTATCACGAGTTCTCAGGCACTACTGCATGGATCTTTCCCAAATTTTGTACACAGGTTTCCCTTGGGGTCTAGTTGTGCAAGATACCTTTTCTGGTCTGTTTCGAAAATCCAATAGGCCACCAGCCGACCATCTTGGATTTCCGTATGAAACTTTGTTATCATGATTTCCCAGGAACTACTGCATGGATCTTTCTCAACTTTTGTACACAGGTTCCCCTTGGGGTCTAGTTGTGCAAGATACCTTTTCTAGTCCGATTCGAAAATCCAAAAGGCCACCAGGCAGCCACATTAGATTTCCCCATGAAAATTTGTTATCGCGATTTCTCAGGAACTACTGCATGGATCTTTCTCAAATCTGGTACACAGGTTCCCCTTGGGATCTAGTTGTGCAAGATACCTTTTCTGGTCCGATTCGAAAATCCAATATGGCCACCAGGCAGCCATCTTGGATATCCCCATGCAACTTTGTTATCGTGATTTCTCAAGAAGTACTGCATGTATCGTCCTCAAATTGGGTGCACAAGTTTCCCTTGGTATCTAATTATGCAAGATACCTTTTTGCGGTCCAATTCAAAAGTCCAATATGGCCGCCAGGCAGCCATCTTGAATTTCCCCATGAAATTTTGTCATCATGATTTCTCAGGGAATTACTGCATGGATCTTTCTCAAATTTGGTACACAGGTTCCCCTTGGGGTCCAGTTGTGCAACATACCTTTTTTTGCTCCGTTTCGAAAATCCAATATGGCCGCATCAAGAATTTACCCATCAAACATTGTTATCGCGATTTCTCAGGAACTACTGCATGGATCTTTCTCAAATTTGGTGCACAGGTTCCACTTGGGGTCTTGTTGTGCAAGATACCTTTTCTGGTACGATTCGAAAATCCAATATGGCCACCAGGCAGCCATCTTGGATTTCCCCATGAAACTTTGTTATAGTGATTTCTCAGGAAGTACTGCATGGATCTTTCTCAAATTTGGTACACAGGTTCCCCTTGGGGTCTAGTTGTGCAAGACATCCGGTCCGATTCGAAAATCCAGGTTATGCTTCAAATTAATACGGTATTCCCCGAGTTGTGACGTTGCATCACAAGAGTCGGCGGATCAAACGGTGGGGCATATTTCAACATTACTACACGGGCCGGATCCCTTCAGTATTAATCTGTGTACCATCTTACTATTTTCGAGCATGGTATCTTGAAAGAGATGTCTCAAACTAGCCCAGTAAACAAAACAGAATTATCATTCGTTCCTACTTATAAAATCTTAGGTATGTTTCATAGCTCATGCCAAAGTGTCAAAGAGATTTGTCTTCGCTTCCAACACCCAATGATGACACGCGCGAAAAAATAAATTAAAAATACTACAATACGAAGAAGGATCCTCCGGACATTCACACTAACTTTGCTCATTTCACTTGTACTATAACAACCGACATAAGTACAGTTTCTAGAAATCTTGAAACTCCTGAAACTTGTAAAGATAATATCTTGGTGTTTTCCAGTGTCCCTTTTTCGCTCAAATTTGAAATTCTGCAAACAAAATTACAAATCAATCGTTTGTTCTTAGTAACAATGGACAAAAAGATCTTGTCATTAGCTTAAAATTATCGCACAATGGTGGGCGCCAAGATCCTTCAGGATCTCTCGTTGCAAGGCGCATCAATCTGCGCATGAGTTGGGTGTAGTAAGTAAAGTGGTCATTCGGGGGTGCGTGGGGTGTATTTGTGGTAGAGAGGGACCATCCTTGGTCCGAATGCGTCGCGTGGGGTGTCATTTTGTGGCTCTCGGTGCGTAGACCACGATTTGAGGGATGGCCACGTAATCTGTGACGTCATCAGTGGGAATAGTAGCGAAAGTGAGCATTTTAGGGGTGCGTGGGGGTATATTTGAGCGATTGAGTGCCCATTCTTGATCCGAATGCGTCGTGTAAGGTGTCAAGTGTACCACACATCACCACCACCACCGGGTGTTGACGCCCGTCAACACCCGTTGCTGGTGGTAGCTCCCGTGTGGCAGAGCTCTTGAATCGGAGCTCGATCTTGGAGCTCAGAGCTCGTGGAGCGCGAAAATGATGTCATCGCATGCATGTGTACGCACATGTGGTGCACCCTGTACCCTATAGCCAGTAGGGTATAGCGTACACCAGGGTGCGGGCGTAAATATAGGTATTAACTCATATCCCTCATTTCATATGTATTGGTCGACTAATCAAAATTTCGCTACCACTCGTACTGATGACGTCACAAATGACATGGAAATCACTCAAGTCGTGGTCTACACCACCAGAGCTTCAAGATGACACCCCACACTCCATCTTTAGATGAGATGTAGAACCTCAATCTCTCAAATATACCCCTGCGCACCTCAAGAATGACCACTTTACTTACTATACCCCAAATGCTCAAACTGTTTCAGGACATGCTGTCGTTACAGTATCCTGACCTGCCCGACGACGCTTAGGTTACACAGAACTAACTTGGTTTCTGATTGGACAAGAGCCTACGAAATATACATAACGCGATTCCTCCAGCATGGGTATGATGTACTGGAGGGAATAATAAAATGATTGGATTGTCATCCTTGTTGTTGTTCTCTCATCTGTCTGAAGATAGGGTGTTAAGACATTGAGTGAATATGATTTAGCGCCGCTTTCAACTATATTTCAGTCATATCGCGATGTTGGGTCCTATTCCTTTTCACACTCGGGGAACCACACGGGTGGAGTCCTATTCCTTTTCACACCCGGGAACCCCACTCAGTCGCCTCTTACGACAAGCTCTCTGAGGAGCTGAGGCTTATTCTTACCATAACCTGCGGTGTGCACACCGACATCCCAGGTCAATCACCGGAAGCCCCAGAAGGCTTAAGACGTTGAGACGGCCGGGCACTGACAGGCGTCACTGCATTTCGATGAATTAGTGACAATTCCATAGAATATCTAGAAAATCAGAGCTTCAGGACTAATTCACCGGGGCGTTGAAGCGTTAAGCTAGGCATCGGCGGGCATTACTGTTGGTCCAGGGATGGTCTGGACCCCAAAACATCCATGATTCCCCATGATTTAGGTGTAAAGTCCGTGTTCCGCTTTTTATATATTCACACCCAATCCTAAATTTAATCTGCCTCTCTCGACAGGGCGCGATCCGCTGGGATGCACTTTTAGCCCGTGTTTCCAGATTTGATATGTTTGAAACCCATTCCTAATTTTACATGCACCCACCCATGATTTGATCGCCCTGGAGGAGCGCTTCACTTTGACACCTCCACGACCCATTTAGACCAATAGTGGTCCATCTCGACCCACAAACGTCCATTTCCATGCCCCTTTTTTTACTGCGCATACGTGGAATGACGTCAGGTCCATGTCACTCCAGTCGGATGCTCCCTCACGAGTACTATACACTTTTGACACCTTACACGACGCATTCGGACCAAGAATGGGCCTTAATTGCTCAAATATACCCCCACGCACCCCCAAAGTGCTCGCTTTCGCTACTACTCCTACTGATAACGTGGACATTCCTCAAATCCTGGTCTACACACCGAGAGCCACAAAATGACATCCCACACGACGCATTTGGACCAAGGATTGTCCCTTTCTACCCCAAACACACCCCCATGCGTCCCCCCCCCCAAAAACCCATCGGGTTCTACAGCTCGAGACGAAGAAAACAAGATCCGGCAACCCATAGTAAAATCCACACAAAAATAACCACCCCTATATTTCCCGCAGAGATGCAAATGTTCGAATCAGGGGGGATGACACGGAATTTAGCACTGCAGAGGGTTGGCACAGTCAGAGTTGTCTTCCTTGCCTCTAGAGGGCAGCACGATTGATGTGATGTCAAAAGGGGAACTCCCACAGCAAGCGCAGCCATTTTGTATGTTTATATTTTGCGGAGATAAACGTAGGAACATCCCCGCTATTTCGTCAATCTCTTAATGTACAACAACAACAACATCCGCGTTCCATGTAAAAATTACCCTTCCAATTTCGAGCATTTCTTCGCAAAAAACATATCAATTCTCATCTGCCATCGCCCAAAAACTATAGACTCAAAACATTACAATTGTAACCAACCAGGCAAGTTTCAGAGCCTAACTCTTCCTAGTTTTTCCACTCTTGATGTACAAAGATTTCTGCAGCTCCATAGCCAAGGACGATTCCAATAACCCAGAGGATGGGGTTAATAAATGTGGGAAAATATCTTCTTTAAATTTGAGGAAAAATAACTATATTTATTAATATTAATAATATATCAAAAATATACGTATTCATATCACACAGGCCAGGCGACTGCGGTTACTTGTGAAAATTGTGAAAAGGTAAACTGCAGTAAACTTATTGTATGGACTGTCATATACCGGTACCATTGCAAAGAGTGTAGAAAAATATTTATTGTAATTTTTTACGATTTTATTACTCAGAGTAAACTGCAAATAAAGCATGGTATTCTATGGTGGTCTGTTGCAATCATATTTAGTCCCAGTGATGTCACACTGCCTTAACACATATATTTCAAACTGTGTATGCACTTTCCAGTGCCTGATTCAAGCTTAAGGTGTGTATACTTTAAGTTTCAACACAGCTTAAATCAAGCATTGGAAAGTGCATACACAGTTTGAAATATATGTATTAAGGCAGTGTGACGTCACTGGACCTAAATATGATTGCAACAGACCACCATAGAATACCATGCTTTATTTGCAGTTTACTCCGTGTAATAAAATCGTACACAAATTACAATAAATATATTTCCACACTGTTTGCAATGGTCTTTCATTTGTTGGAAACTTTACTTGAGAGTTTACGATCACTTTAACGTCGCTTTCAACATTATTTCAGTCATATCGCGACAAACCAACCAAGCACCACCCAGCTAAGTTGCGTTGCTGCTGCTTCTAGGAGAAATCTTTTAAGTAACATGGAACCAGACACCCTCCAACCACCCTATAAAACACCGAGGACAGCACACAAGACACGGACAGGATGCTTGCATGGTGCAATGAAAGCTCGTTTGAAAAACGGGCGAAGAGCATTTCCCCAGATAATTTTGTAACACATAATTTGGTACTCACAAGGCTTTAGATCTCCGCAATTCGGGCACACCCCCTATTAGGGGTGGCAATTTTTTTTAGGACGGGAAAGTGTGTGGGGCACATACCCCTGGAGGATGAGCAATCAGGAATCATCACTGGTAGAAATGCCTCTGAGAGGGGGTTTCTTCACTAACGGGCGAAACCCAGTGTGAGGCAACACCAACTTTATTTTGCGTTTCATGGGCCCACCGACATTAAAAAATCGAATAAAAATAAAATTTCAAATTGCCACTTTTATATTTCCCATGAAAGTTTGAACATAAAGACTTTAACCCCCTTTTTATTCCTGATTGTATGAATTAGGCTGTTGTACTCTATCTGAAACAATGCCAGCAAATAAAAATGAAAAACAACAAAAAATAAATACCTTTCACTATAATGTTTCACTGTAAGTCAGCGAATTGTTATTGTTGTAAAATGCTGCTAATACTACTTAGGCAATAACGACATTCAATGTAAACCAGGAACCTTCACTGGCTGTGTGATCTATCACTCTGTCATGGTACCCATATTTCGACAGTGATGCAGTATGTCAGAGCTAGGAAATGGAGGGTGTTTCAACAGCTCAGCTGGAGTCCATGACATTATCCCCCGCGACAGTTTCCCCCGCGACATTTTCCCCACCGACATTTTCCCCCACGACATTTTCCCCAGGCGACATTTTCCCTCAACGACATTTTCCCCACCCTAATATTACGATCTGCCAACAATCGCAGTCGCGGTCATTTCCTCACCTTGAATTTTTTTTTGACGTTTACACGTAGGAGAGTTCTAGGAATTCAAGGGAGATTACTTTTTAGTTAAACATCGACAGATGTATGCAAACGTGCCTTCTTTTCAGGCAAAATAAATAAGAGCAGATTATCAATATCACGCTCTTATGTTCTGTTTTCTGGCTGTTATTTATTTCTTGGCACGGTGTTATGTAGCCCTACTGACCGCAATATCGTCAATTTTCCTCAATACTTTTTTTCTGTGATAATGTATTTTTTGAAAGTTCAGTTTTGACTAAATCGTTATGAAATATTTTTTATTTTAATGTTCAGTTTTGTATAAAATCTTTATGAATTAAATATTTTCAATTCAAATTCGAATGTCTAGTAATCTATCGGAATATATCGGCAGTGATGATGAAGTGATCAAATAATATAATATCAAATTTTTAACGCTTTCATGCAGCGGAAATTTTTGATCACTTTCCATTCATGTACATTTGCTTGTACTTATGCTAATATACATATTATTACTATATCTAATAATACGAAGCTGCGCATCTGAAAACCCCTCGGCTCTGGGTGCCAGCCATTCATAATGTATTCAATTTGAAGCAAGACTTCAGGAACACCAAGCAGTCAAGTGACAAATATGAAACATTTAAAAACAATGTTGGTGTTTGTTATCAAATCAAACCTGCTATCACTAGTGCCAATATTCCTCCATTTTGGAGATCTCCTGCAAAGAAATTATCTCCCCTGATCGTCTCGTCGATCGTCCGCTAGGTGGCGTGCTCTCCGCGCATGCCCTTCCTCTTTTTCCCATGCTGTGCAAGACCTGTTTTGTGTCAAGGCCGTGCAAAGAGGGGAGGATGGGTTGGGCAAATCAACGTTGATAGCAGGTTTGATTTGATAAACACCAACATTGTTTTTAAATGTTTCATGTTTGTGTCTCAAATCTCAACC
>JAVTVY010036296.1:0-15820 GCA_036873755.1 Hanleya hanleyi | reverse complement strand
CCCGGCGGGGAAAAACGAACCTCCCGCGTCAAACGAGGATAGTCCTCACAATCCTGGTAATTTATACAACAATTCAATGGATAAAATCATGAAACAACGAAACAAAAACCTGTTCGTTTAAAGTACATCACAATAGGCTCCAAACTGACCGAACAAAACGGAATGTTGGGGGCTAATAAAAGCCCACCTCAAACACACCGGGTCGCAACTCAAAGTTTGTGTGCAAACGCAATATTGAATACACACTGGCCTAATGCAGGACTGTGTTATTTGTTAAACATGAGATTTCATAAAGACTTTTAGAAAAACATCGTCAGACGATCATTTCAAGAGAATTTAAAATCTCCGCCAAAAATCCAAATATTTAGCGACGTACGTCCGAAGACACTAAACACGTGGCCGACTCAAACGAATCCAACATTCGCCCCAACAAATAGATCGGGCACGGAATTAAATAAACTATGTCCAGATTTAACCGACAACGGAGAAATAGACACACGAGGTTGTTTATTAGCTTTCTTCTTTTTAGAAGAAACATGTGGTACCGATAGACAGAGGCGAAATAACATGTGGCCAAGAATTCTTTTATTTGATGAAGACAATGGAATGCACCGAAAAGACCGACTTGGTCTTTGTCAAGCCGAACAAAGGAACGGGTTTTGGATCGACCCTAGACAATGAATCTCCGGACCGGGTCAAACTGTCTAGCAACCTAGAATTATCTTCGCGTAGAATAGTACCGCTTGGTGGTACACATACTGACGTGGGAGACACTGGGTCTTGACCAGCTCGGTCAAGATCTTCATTACACTTCATATCATTGACCAAAGAAATTTCTAAGACCCGTCTGTCCACTCCGAAATAGACGGGTCATCACAAGCATGTAAAAGAAAAGCACGACGGGCCTGGGCATAACTCCTCCAAGCCGTCGGATCCCATAATACACATTCCGCGCACGTGGACGCACGAGACACAAATCTTTACAAGAAAAATAAGCCGTGTGAGCGTCCAAAGGGGACAAATTTTTCCCGCACGTACGACAAGGAATACAAGTCGGAACTTCAGACATAATAATACAATTAGTAAGTTCCGAATAAACAACAAACTCAACACTTGATAAAGGATATACCAGCGAGACAACAACAACTAATGTTGTAAAATTGACTCTGAACACTTCCCTAGATGTGCACTGCTCGAGCAAACAGGAGAAAGAGGATTGGAATAAGGCTTACAATGACCTTTATAGTAACCACGCTGGATTGAATGGGAAGAGCTCTCCTAGGGGCGGACAACTCTCCTAGGGGAGTTAACTTTTTCTTTTAACTTCCGTTTTATCTACGTTTGATTGTGCATTTAATTGGAGATTAAAGGCATTAATTAAAGCAGGTTTAAGACTTAGGAATCAAATTATATTGTATAATTAGCACAAATGCTAAATATTGAATATTTCTTCTAAATTGCAGCCATGATAAATATTGAATATTTCTTCTAAATCGCAGCTCCAAATTGTCCGACTGCCCCTCCTTGAAAAAAATATATTGTATAATTAGCACAAATGCTACATATTTTCAAACTTGCATGGGCTGGTGAATAACGAGGTTTAAGGCAGTCCCAAGCACATTCCTTGCTGGTTTGTGCAACTCCTCTAACAAAAACAGGGATTATTCTATCGTTCTTTCTGGTTAAACAATGCGCATTGTATAATTAGCACAAATGCTACATATTTTCAAACTTGCATGGGCTGGTGAATAACGAGGTTTAAGGCAGTCGCAAGTACATTTTAATTTGTGGTCTGTGCAACTCCACTCAGACAATAACATATTATTCTATCGTTCTTCCTGGTTAAACAACGCGCATGCGCTGGTATATAAGGATTTTTAAGACAGTCCCAGGTAAAGCTTGATTGGTGCCTACAGAACGGGCAATATAAAGGCAACCTCACTGATGCAGACAGCTGACATGTATTTTCGGTGACAATCAGTCCCCTTCAATGTAATTTCGAAAGAAACAAAACGCCAAAAACAACATCTTCCTTTGGTCCTTGATTGCAACAATCAAATTATATTCTAATTAGATGAGTGAGTGAGTGAGTAGGATTTAACGTCGTTTTCAACATTGTTTCAGTCATATCACGACGGTGCCTACATGTGCCAGAACACGAGAGTGTCCACAGTTCCTATTATTCTGGACACTGATCAGCCCAGCCAGTACAGCACCCGGTCACCCATCCAAGTATTGACCGAGCTCAACGCTGCTTAACTTCGGTGATCTGACGAGAACCGGTGTGCCCAACGTGATGTGCCGTACCTCTAATTAGATGATATTGTAAAGGTGCTAAATATTGAATATATTGTCTTCTCTCCGAAAAGACTCTTGTGGATATTTAACTGCGAATCTCTTCTATTTAGCATATATTATAAAAGTGCTAACTATTGAATATATTGTCTTTTCCCAGACGTCAGCTACATATTTAAGTGCGAAACTTTTCTAATTAGATGATATTATAAAGGTGCTAAATATTGAATATATTGTTTCTCTCGGACGCCAGCTAGATATTTAACTGCGAATCTCTTATAATTAGATGATATAATCCAAGTACGAAATGTTCAATATATTGTCTGTTCTCAGACGCCAGCTACATATTTAAGTGCGAATCTATTCTAATTAGATAATATTATAAGGGTGCTAAATATTGAATATATTGTCCTTTCTCCGACACGGTGTTACAGATATTTTAATGCGAATATCTTCTAATTAGACTAGATTATAAAAGTGCTAAATATTGAATATATTGTCTTCTCTCCGAAAAAGCTCTTGTGGATATTTAACTGCGAATGTCTTCTAGATAGCATGGATTATAAAAGTGCTAAATATTGAATATAATATCACTTCGCAGACGCCAACTACATATTTAAGTGCGAATCTTTCTAAATATATGATATTATAAAGATGCTAACTATTGAATATATTGTCTTTCTTCAAACCCCAGATAGATATTTAACTGCGAATCTCTTCTAATTAGATGATATTATCAAAGTGCTAAATATTTAATATATTGTCTGTTCTCAAACGTCACCTACATATTTAAATGCGAATATATTCTAATTAGATGATATCATAAAGGTGAATATATTGTCCTTTCTCCGACACGGTGGTACAGATATTTTAATGCGAATCTCTTCTAATTAGAGTGGATTATAAAAGTGCTAAATATTCAATATATTGTCTTTTCTCCAGTCCGAAAAGGCTCTTGTGGAAATTCAACTGCGAATCTCTTCTATTTAGTATAGATTATAAAAGTGCTAAATATTGAATATATTGTCTTTTCCCAGACGCCAGCTACATATGTAAGTGCGAATCTTTTCTAATTAGATAATATTATAAAGGTGCTAAATATTGAATATATTGTCTTTCTCGGACGCCAGCTAGATATTTAACTGCGAATCTCTTCTAAATAGATTATATTATCAAAGTGCTAAATATCCAATATATTGTCTATTCTCAGACGACAACTACATATTTATGTGCGAATGTATTCTAATTATATAATACTATAAAGGTGCTAAATATTGAATATATATTGTCCTTTCTCCGACACGGTGTTACAGATATTTTATTGCGAATATATTCTAATTAGACTAGATTATAAAAGTGCTAAATATTGAATATAGATGCTATTAAGGTAACTCACTTTTCTGCCTACTACGGAGTTTAGCAAAACTATCTGCACAATATTGCCAAGTATGCTATTTAGCACCATGTTAAAGCATAGGAAATTTGAAAAGTATCTAAAAAAAAGCCAATCCTGCACCTAACTCAAATTTTCAAGGTTCTCTAAATTCTTCAAATTTTTCAAGCCTTAACTCTAAGCTCATCTGTGGCTGCAGAAGGAATTCTATGAGGCTGAATAAATATACCAACACATGGCTGTGTTCATGTATATGATACATGTACATGTATATGAACCACACAAGCAACCACCCCACTCAATGGACTCTCTATCGCAGCTGCCGGGAATAACTACAAACATACATGTAATTGTTTTAAACAATGATACACTGCTATACAAACCATATTTTCAAAATCATGAAGTAGCACAAAGTTAAACTGTCCCTGGACACATCAATGTTCCACATACAAGTACACAAAGAGTGGAGGACAACTAATGATGAGGGCAAACAAAACTGACAAAATTGGTCAATATACAGCAGACCACCTGGGCCATCCTTAAAAATATGTTTGTTGGCTGTAACCCGACCCTACCTCAGGAGGTTGGGTCGGTAGGTAGGTAAATTTTTTTTTTTTTTTTTCGGTTGAGGTCAGCTTTTCCTTTCGGGGAGGGTGAAAGAGTTTAATAATGTGATTTTGTCGAGATACCATGGTCATTTGAAAAATACTTGACACACCTGAACACATTCTTTATAATGAATAGTGACTACATGTAGCTGATCCAAAAATAATAATTCACATATACCATACACACTTTTGCTAAAATTGTGAAATGAAAAAAAAAAATGCTCTGTGTTATAATCTGACAGAAGTTTGTTCATTGGAGTTGAGAGAATTGCCTCAAAATTAATCACATAACATCATTACCACCTGCCCCCTTCACAAATGTGTGGTATGGTTTTACGTACTCCCTTTATTCAGAATAGAAATACATCGTAATTTAATTTACTGACAAGAATCAGGCAAATACTAAGTTTCTAACCTGTGATGGGAGCTTTACGTGGTATTTAGTCCGAGGTGGAATTCTGACAAGCGTATTGGATGCCGACATCGGAACGTCAACATTAAGCAGACGGGTCTAATTTGTCAAGACTGCTGGAGCTCCCTGCACTATCCCAATCCTTGTCTTTTGTAAAAACATGAGCTATAAAAAGGTTACCTAAATTAACCGATGAGAGCTGATACGAGAGATGAAAATCGCCATGCCGAATTTCCTAAGGGAAGTGATTTTGTGTTGTTCAACCTATCATATTATATTTCTGATTAAATAAGTGCATAATTTATTTTCAAACGAAGATTAATGATTTAAATTTTATGATTTAAAATAAAGAAAGAGAACTCGATTTTATTCTCAAAGATCATATCAGAGCCACAGTTCTGCATATAAAATTCGGCAACCAATCATCATTGCATAGTATATGCGGGAAGAGCACTGTCCGTGAATGTTCTCTAAAATCATCAGCCGATAGTAAAGTGACTGTGAACGAAAAGGGGTACCGACATTATCCCCTAACGACAGTTTCCCCAACGAGAAGAATGGATGGCGAATGATCAAACGAGTCCCTTCAATATTGTCCAAGAGTATTGACATCATACTGACTACAGACTCAGTGCGATGATGATGTGAAAATCATCTACGGCCGTACCTTTCCTAGAAAACTTCGTCCACGGCTTCAAGGAAGATTTTCCGCAGTTTTCGCCATTTTTGTCAGCTCTCCCGCGCACGTGGCAAATATTACACAATCCCATGCTAGGAATAGCCTGTGCAGGAGACTACCGCTTGTCAAACAAGCGAAGAAATTATGACCTGGCGGCGATCGTTGCTGATTACAATTTATTAAAGTAGTTTTGGTTTCTTCTCACGGTGATTTTCAGTGGAAGAGTTAGCAAAATTAACACCAACTATCTGCATTTGGTCGCACTGAAAAATCTCCTCAGAGAAAAGTAGAAATCCAACCATCGTTGGTCTCTTCGTCAGACTCAGAAGCTGTCGGTGTACGGACCCACGAGGTGGCGACAGACCGTCCTAAACTCCACGTTCCACGTTGATTCGCGACAGAGCTCTTTATGACAGGTTTTAATAACCAACTGTTTTGAAATATTTTCCCCATTCTTTGTTGCTGTTGCCTCTCGCTGTGTTGTTGTGTTCTCGTCTCTCCATCAAACGCAAACACAAAACAGAAGAGGGGAATTCCCGCCATATGATATACACGTGGTCGCCGAAAACTGCATTCCCTACGGACTGGGCCATGGAATATATGCCTTCAAACCGTGTGATATAAGCTCACATTGCCGACTACTGGAGAGTGAAATACTTCCTGGAGCGGCTTGCTCTTGCTTGGCGAACGTTTTACATTCGTTTACCCACGAGAGAAGATAGGGGAGATAACTTTGATAGTTCCAAATAAAATAAAAAGATGACCTGTATGAAAATCGGCGAAAAAAAGTTTCCAGTCGGCGGATTTTTGGACACACGGTCGGGTTACGCGCAACAAACTTATTTTTAAGGATGGCCCTGTTGGCACATGTGCCCGTTAGTTTCTATCTCATTAACAACATGTTAGAACTGTCATTACTTTGTAACACGTCCAATGTCATGGCAAACAAGTGCACTGGGTGATGGATACAGCCGGAGAAAGTTTGTTTAGCAGTTCCGGGGATCGCTGAATATTAACATGTTGTTCAAACAACTCATTTTTTTTTTCTTCTTTCTTCTTAATTGTTGAGGAGTGATTTTGCAAGTGAATCTATTCGGAGCTAGGCTAGCTAGGCATTAAGGGGTAAATATAAGATACAATCGATCCATGGAGGGATTTCAAAGCAGACAATGAGAGGCAAGGTCATTTCATATGTTTGATAGTGAATACGACAATTAATTGAAAGACAGACCTCACTTACTGCATAGAATACATACAACTGGTTTGTGTTAGGACTGATGGAGAGAAAACTGGGGGGTAATGGGTGTGTCTCATAAGTGTACAGTGATGTCCGGTTTCAAAATATATGAGGTTATGGGATGGGGTGAGGCTTGGTTTGGGAGATAGAGGGTTGGGTGGAGACCCCCAGGGGTAATGGAAATGTCCTTAATGTTTATCAATAATAGAAAATGTTAGCCCACTCAGAAGAGGAAAATAAAATTTTAGCCAACCTTGAGCAAGGCTTAGTTTTGAAGATAGAGGGTGACGGTCAGTTATCTGGGGGTTGGGGCTATGCTCCAGGGGTAATGGATGTGTCCCTCAAGTATGTTTAGTAAGCCTAGAAAATTTTAGTTCACCCAGAGAGGGGAGAAAAACTTTAACCAGCCCAGAGAAAAATTTTAACCCCAGAAACTTTAAACTGGACTGACATCAGACAGATAGACAGAGAGACGGCCAACCAGAGTTTCCAAGTTAATTATAACACATTGGATACATTTTAGGTTTATTTGTTACATACAATGTCAGTTTCCCCATTATACAGTGGATTTCTGATATAGTCTCCTACATATACGTTCTATAAAGTTCCACAATTCTTCATAAATGACGACTTCTCAGCTAATATTGGATGAAACATTTTGACTGATATAACGATGATCCCAGTAACAATACAGAGATTCACAATAACATTGTCATACATACGTGTACATACATGTACATACGTGTACCAGGGTGCGAAATAGCCCTTTGCCCGGTTGCCCGGGGCAACCAAAATTTCCTTTGGGCAACCAAATTCTTCTTGAATTGCAATGCATTTGGATATGTTGGTTGCCCGTACTTGCCCATGGGCAACTAGAATTTGATTTCCTATTTCACACCCTGTGTACATACATGTACATACGTGTACATACATGTACATACGTGTACATACATGTACGTACATACGTGTACATACATACGTGTACATACATACGTGTACATACGTGTACATACATACGTGTACATACGTGTACATACATACGTGTACATACATACGTGTACATACATACGTGTACATACGTGTACATACATACGTGTACATACATACGTGTACATACGTGTACATACATGTACATACGTGTACATACATACGTGTACATACATACGTGTACATACATACGTGTACATACGTGTACATACATACGTGTACATACGTGTACATACATACGTGTACATACATACGTGTACATACGTGTACATACATACGTGTATATGATGAAAAAGCTATGATTTTATGATTTTCAAGCACTTTTAGATGAAAACAATTTTCATTTGGTTTATACAAAACTAACAATATTGGTCAATACATGGAAACTCTCCCCCCCCCCCCACACCCCTCCTTAATTTGGAATCTATTCTATTCCTCAGTTTGTCATCGAGGATATGAGCCTATCAGTATCAAGAATGCCCTGGAATTCTGGATGCTGTATACTGTGTATGTAAGATGAGAATATCACCACAGTGTGACATGTACAGGCTGAGTATTGAGGAAAATCTGGAAATCTTCTCTCATTGTCATAAATCAGGTCCAGGGAAATTTTGTGGTAAAGGGACATTCCATTGATAACAATGACCAAAGCTGGCGCTGGACTATGGGCTGTAACTGATTAACATATACATGCATCAGTCCTCTCCCTCAACGACCAGGACTGGGAGAGGTTATAGTACATGTATATATCATTATCAGCATAAATATTCAAGCTGAGATAAGTACAATCCCTCTAATGCTTCCTTATCTATCATTTAAATTGGAGATATAAATTATAAACTGTAGTAGTTACGTAGCCACAGAAGTTTGATTATCATCTTGATTAATTATATTTCATCACTAAATCACTTACTGTTAAGACTGAACAGAAATAAAAGTTTTGGTCATATGGTACATGTATGTACTAACAATCTGATTAATCAAATTTTCCATCCCCTTGTCAGTCTTTTAGTAATTTCTTCCCAATGGCTTGGAGTATGGTCATGAAAATTTACCCACATGTCAATCTAGATAAGAGGAAGATATCGTAAGAAAAATATAATTTCATATTTCCATTGATTTCGTACATAATTTTGGTCATTGAGATGGTCAGTCAGGCTTAAACGCAATTAACACAGTAATAAATCAATCTGACAAAAGTGCTGCATTTGGGATTCTTCACACTCAGATTGCTTACAATTACATACAAAATAAATGTAAATATGAAATTATTTTTTCTCATTTTTATTATTTAATATCTTCCTCATGTCTAGATGGATAAGTGGGTGAATCTTCATGACCATGATACTCCAGCCATTGGTTAGAAATCGTTAAAAGACTGAAAATGGGTGAGAAAATTTGATTAATCTGGTATAAATCTCATTTAAGCAGTGAAATGGGAGGCTTGCACAATAATTTGTATACAGCCAATCAACTGCTCTGATTATCACACCTTTCTGACCCAGCTAACCAATCCATATCCAATACTGGTACTTTCTGATCCAAGTCAACCGATCAATATCTGGAATTGTTACTTTCTGGTACTTTCTTTTTCTAGCTAACCAATCAATATCCAAAAATAGTACTCTCTAACCCATCGGCTAACCAATCAATGTCCAGAACAAAGTATTAGCCAGCAATGCATCTCCCCGTCTTTGAGAAGGGCAGTTTCTAAATTTGACATTGAGATGGGCATCATCGAAATGGGACGGGTAGCACATTTTGGTCAATATAAATCATTGTACTGTAGACGGGTTGCTTTGAAAGGTATAAGAAATGCTTACAGAAACATTGAATGCTCGAATGGGTCGACATTCAATCCAATAAAAATCATTTTCGTCGTGCAAAACTGCATTGTTGTTGCTTGTTTTCTGTGCAGGGTTTTCTCTGTTTGGGAATTCCCCGGCTGTAACTTCAAATCGAGGCTAACCCGATTCCTAGATGCTCTGCACATTTATACGTAGTCTCTGACTGTATAACTCTACATTAAATGGGACTATGGTAGAGAAGCAACTGAGAACATGATACGGTCCTTGCTTGTTACCTAATATGCAAGCGCGGTATCCAAAATGTCAAAACGGCTGGTCCACCACCGGAGGCAGGGAAAATAACATCTTTTCTGAATAAGTGGAATCTGATGGGGAGGTACCGACAGTGATAGCGCCGACCCCAAAGAGACCACGAGTGCAGATTAAAAAGTTTTGCCTAGGTTGGGTCAAAACATTCCCATGGTTGAATTACAGCTAGCTCGACAACACCATGACCTGTAATATGTGCAACCGGAATGGTCGTCCTGGAATCTGGACTGACGGGGCAAGAAATTTCAGGTTTCATTTCTTTCTAAGTTCTATTGATCCCACGGAACGTCAACATGTTTTGACAGCAACAACAACAACATCATGTCATCATATTTATTACTAGAGGTTCGCTTATGCAGTCTGTTGTTGTCACCCTCAGAAAAGTTTCCTAAGGTATAAATATGAAAATGCCATGGGATAGATTCTGCATTAATTTACTTATTTCCTACTTCCACATTTCTGTTTTTCACTTATTCTATGAAATGATTTGCGAAATTCATTTTCTTGCCTCATTCGCAGAAATTCTTGAATGGACGACATCTGATTATTGAATGTATTCCAAAATATAGAAAAAAAATCTTTAAAAAAGGTATTTTTAATATAAAATATTTGGAAAAAGCCCTGAAAGTGACAGGGATAATTTTTATATTTAGATGCCAGAAATGGGCTAGAATGCGTCTCCAGCCATCTAGGGGCCTGGAGCTTCGGGGACCTAGGCAGCGCCTCGACCCCGGCCTAAAGTGCTAAGATAGTACAGGATAGTACACCCTATTTCAAATTTCTGGCTAAAACCCTGGTCCAGAACTGCTACTTTCTGATCCGGCTAACCAGTCAATATCCAGAACTAGTGGAGCTGTCATAGAATATGAAATGTGGCAGAGATTCATAGAAGTCGAAAATTTGAGTATTTTTTACTCAATTTACTCTATTCAGTTTTCTGTGTTTTATTCATATTGAGTATTTCTTCAAATTTACCACCATTCCTAATGATTTTATATTGTTTCATTCCATGAAATTATAGGGCTATTGAGTTTTCATCAAAACCTCGAAAAGTTTAGTGAAATTTGAAGGTCCGAATTGAGTTTTCGAATGAATTTTACCCCTGATTACCGGTGGTAAAATGGGACTTTTATGAATCCCTGTGTGGATGTACTTACATGGATGGACTCACTCAGGATCTTCATATCCAGCTGATTATGTGACACTTTCAATGACTTATACACATTAACAATGGCACTAAACTATAGTCAGCAAACTAGCATCGTTCATTAGCAGAACAGAATACCTGCATCTCAAATTAACATGAGCCAACAGATAAGCAGAGAAGCTATGTGTGCAAGTTAACCACAAGCTGTACAAGACTCAGGCCTACCTTGATCTGTATGATTCCCTTCACCCGAGACATGTTGGTTTCGATGTTTCTGACACATGACTGGCAGGTCATCCCGTTCACGTCAATTACGGCTTTACGCTCCATGGTCCGTCTTGTTACACTTGTTCAGCTACGTCACTGATAAATAGAACGATCACAGGTAGTCAGCTTCTGCAGCAGGAGATATACATGTAGGCAAATCTCTCTGTCTAAATCAACTTTAGACATGTACAAACATAGTTATTAACTTTTTCTCAATAAAGTTCAGTGAAGAAAACATGTGCCGTCAACAAACCAATAACTTAAGAAAAAAAAAAAAAGGTTTTTTTTTGAGAAATATGGAACCTTCCCCTTCCAGATTAACTGTTTTTAATCATTAACGTCATATTATCAATTAATATTAATAACCAACTACATGTACATGTGTACATGTATAAGAACCATGTATAGTACAATCCACCTGCCCAATGATCTGTCCACTTCCAAGGGATGATGGTAGGATGAAGTGGAGGTTATAAGCTCGCCAAAGTTTAGTTGGTTGGTTGTTTATAAGCTCGCCAAAGTTTAGTTGGTTGGTTGTTTGAAGTTTAACATCGCACCTAACCTTATTGGTCACACGGCGACGATGACCCAAACAAGCATACCCTAGCAAAACCCTAACCCTAACAAAAACCTAACCAAAACCATAAAAAAAATTGAATTTCGAATTTTGAAAATTGGGCTCTACAGACACTGGTTATCACAATGGATCGTCAGAGAGCCTAATTTGTTTGGCACTTTAATCTACCGCCAAAGATTAGTATTATCATGAAGGATGGATTGTACAGGTACATGGATAAGTTGTGCACTGTACTACCACCATATAAGCCTGGTCACACAGTCACCAATCATTGTAATTATTGTAACCATGATATTATACCTGTACACGAATAGTTCTCCAACTCTCATCACCACATGATGTACATGTACATGTATACTCAGCATTAAACCCATACAATCTTATATTGAATTGTAGTCTCTTGTGTTTGTAAACTCTACAAATGGGAACGGGGGGAGGTCAAGCACAAAGATACAGCACTGACCAAACCTGCATAAAGTAATGTTGAAAAGAAAAAGTACAACTACGATAGTAATTACAAGATTAGTGACTTAAGATTTGGAACAAATATTGCAATTTAGTTGAATTCCTATTAATTTTACACCATTTACACGAGGGAAGGAACTGGATACTTCATGGAGAACACTAAGAGATGTTTAGATTGGTGGAAAATAAAAAAAACAGACCTTGATGTGGAGTACAGTACCGCATACCATACAATTCACAGGAAACTGATATTTCATAATTATCATTATTTCGGGATACACCCAAGATGTGTTAGAAATGTCACCGGTCATCACGACTTTAAGTACACTAACATGTGGTTGTGATGAAATTAAAAATAAAACAAAGCGATGTTCATGGCCTTTAGATGTTGTAGTTCTAATGACGTCAACAGGTCATCAACATTCACATGAATTGATATGTTTCTCTGGACCTATTTCAGCCAAATTGGGTTAGATGGCTTTAGTTGTTGTAGTGTCCTGGACAGACCATAAATATAATAGTCTGCTAGGAGAACTTCAAACAGATACATCAATTGGCGAAATAATGTGCCTTCATCAGTCCTGAGCGATCTCATTGGTCAATAGATTTTTAGAGCAAAGATATATCTTTCACAGATGAAGGATCTGGGTGATTATGACATTAACTCTACTGAACATCACCTTTGATATCTAACACTGTAACCATTCAGTTTCTACATGTTCTGACCCCAAATAATAAGGGCCATGACATCAGAAAATCCCTGGCATGCAAAATCATCAATCTCAAATATTTCTTGACTCTGTAGGTGGTCTGCACAGTTTGACACACATGTAGCTTGGTAAGGGGAGATAACTCTTCCAGATATGTTTAACTCTTACTGTTGATATTGTAGTTGTTCCTCTGGTTTGCTGTTGCGAGTGAGTAGGATTCAACGTCGTTTTCAACATGATATGTAATATAATAGAAATGCCTTGAAACAACAAGATTGTGAATTTTTTTTCTTTTCCACTTTTTACCTTTTTTAGACCTATACTATGACCATTGGCATACATAGGGAACATATCTTAACTTTTGTGAAGGTTTCAGATGATGTTTAACCCAAGATATGAACCAAACGAGGTCAGAATTAGTGACCTGGGCCTTCCACTATGTGACCCGAAAATCAATATACACATCTGACACCTTTTTTGGAGATCAGTGAATCATACATTAAGATTTCATCTGGACAAGATCAGGCGTCCTGTAACAATAGAACAATGAATGGAAGGACAATGCAAAACATAATGCAGCCATACAACAAACTCCTCCTGACAGATTTACAGATACCTGCTGGAATATTAACACCAGAATTGAGATAGTATGTAATATATCCCGATTTACAGGCCACAGTGATATTAACCTTGACCATTCAACCTCACAATGGACGTGGTTGATGATGGTTCTTCCTTGATCCATGAGTGAGGTGTACCCTAAGTTTGATTCCTGCAATCCTTAAACTGGAACTGGATATATAATTCAGAAGTTAACGCTTAAACACATGAACAGACAGACACTAAAATCAATAGAGTTCTTCTATGCCAGGAGTTTCAGGTATATACATGTACCTCAAATGTCCTCAATATCCACATCCCTTAACTGCAGTTACAGCGCTGACATAATAGTTTTGAATGATTTCCAGGTTTTCCAGCCAGAGTGACCTTGACCTTTTGACCTTCAAATAAACAGGTCTCTTCCTTGCCCCATGATTAATGAATATCCAAAGTTTGGTGTCAAATTCTCACTTAAGAACTGAAGATATCACACAACTTACAAAAGTTAACATTTGAACAGAACACTATCACAATATACAACCTTGTCTCACAACAGGCACATAATGAATCAATGTTTACCCTAACTAGAACATCTTGTTCCAACCAAGAGAATAATTTTTTTCTGAATCAAAAGCTTAGACATCAGTGTGAAATTAAATATCTAACACTATTTGGTTGTCAATTAGAAGTAATGTGCGACTGTTAATGACAGGTCACATGAATCCTTACAGAACTCTATTGTGGCATCACATCAAACATACTGAAAATTGAACTTGATGTGATGGTGCAGGCAATGGGGAGCTAATCAGTGTACAACATTGAACTTGATGTGATGGTGCAGGCAATGGGGAGCCAATCAGTGTACAACATTGAACTTGATGTGATGGTGCAGGCAATGGGGAGCTAATCAGTGTACAACATTGAACTTGATGTGATGGTGCAGGCAATGGGGAGCCAATCAGTGTACAACATTGAACTTGATGTGATGGTGCAGGTAATGGGGAGCTAATCAGTGTACAACATTGAACTTGATGTGATGGTGCAGGCAATGTATTGAACTTGATGTGATGATGCAGGTAATGGGGAGCTAATCAGTGTACAACATTGAACTTGATGTGATGGTGCAGGTAATGGGGAGCTAATCAGTGTACAACATTGAACTTGATGTGATGGTGCAGGTAATGGGGAGCTAATCAGTGTACAACATTGAACTTGATGTGATGGTGCAGGCAATGGGGAGCTAATCAGTGTACAACATTGAACTTGATGTGATGGTGCAGGTAATGGGGAGCTAATCAGTGTACAACATTGAACTTGATGTGATGGTGCAAGGCAATGGGAGCTAATCAGTGTACATGTAACATTGAACTTGATGTGATGGTGCAGGTAATGGGAGCTAATGTACAAACATTGAACTTGATGTGATGGTGCAGGTAATGGAAGCTAATCAGTGTACAACATTGAACTTTATGATGGTGCAGGTAATGGGGAGTTAATCAGTGTACAACATTGAACTTGATGTGATGGTGCAGGCAATGGGGAGCTAATCAGTGTACAACATTGAACTTGATGTGATGGTGCAGGTAATGGGGAGCTAATCAGTGTACAACATTGAACTTGATGTGATGGTGCAGGTAATGGGGAGCTAATCAGTGTACAACATTGAACTTGATGTGATGGTGCAGGTAATGGGAAGCTAATCAGTGTACAACATTGAACTTGATGTGATGGTGCAGGTAATGGGGAGCTAATCAGTGTACAACATTGAACTTGATGTGATGGTGCAGGTAATGGGGAGCTAATCAGTGTACAACATTGAACTTGATGTGATGGTGCAGGTAATGGGGAGCTAATCAGTGTACAACATTGAACTTGATGTGATGGTGCAGGTAATGGGAAGCTAATCAGTGTACAACATTGAACTTGATGTGATGGTGCAGGTAATGGGGAGCTAATCAGTGTACAACATTGAACTTGATGTGATGGTGCAGGCAATGGGGAGCCAATCAGTGTACAACATTGAACTTGATGTGATGGTGCAGGCAATGGGGAGCTAATCAGTGTACAACATTGAACTTGATGTGATGGTGCAGGTAATGGGGAGCCAATCAGTGTACAACATTGAACTTGATGTGATGGTGCAGGTAATGGGGAGCTAATCAGTGTACACTGAACTTGATGTGATGGTGCAGGCACTGGGGAGCTAATCAGTGTACAACATTGAACTTGATGTGATGGTGCAGGCAATGGGGAGCTAATCAGTGTACAACATTGAACTTGATGTGATGGTGCAGGCAATGGGGAGCTAATCAGTGTACAACATTGA
>JAVTVY010036295.1:0-15651 GCA_036873755.1 Hanleya hanleyi | reverse complement strand
AACAAATCAGAATATCTGCTAGAGCGTCGAAGAAAAAATGGTAAAATATCACCCCAAAACGTAATTGTTTTTTTTTTTTAGCTTTTTTGTCTTTCATTAATCAAATTACAGGTATTTGATGTGACATGATAACAACAAACGCGGTTGTCCGAGCTTCCTATTCCGCTTAACTCTGGTCTAGGGATGATATGAACTCATGTAAGATTCTCAAGGTATTCATATGAACATCACCATCAAAGCGTGACTGAGATACATCATTCTCTAGATAATGCCTTTAGAACGAAAATCATATGGATTAAGAATATGATCAGCGATATGGATTTCATATTTTGGAACATGATGTTTTGCCGATAACATTGAAAACTGTTCTGACCGCTTCTCTCTAGTGCCGGAAACGCGCTCATGTTTACGAATACTATGAATGCTTTTCTTTCAATTTGGTGCTAATGCTGTTATATGAATTAGGTCTTTGGTTTATGGACGTGGAAATTCTTTAATGGACGACTGAATATTGAATATCGGATTAGGCGCCTGTACTTGTATTCTTAGTCATTATAAGGAATATAATTGAAATATTTGTTGTATCTCCCCAACATTTATTCAAATATAATATCTCAAGATATTTGCCTGAAGTTCCGCTGAGCATCTAAAGTAGTTTACTTTGCATTCGGCCCTATTTTAAATATTATATTTACGTTGTTTGCGTGTCTATGTATTTCAATTTATTTAACTTAGTGACGACTCCATTGATAAACAGTCCTATTATATCTGATAATGGATTTCAATAAAAAACACAAAACTAGATTAAACATACCTGTTTCATCTGAAGAACAATGTCTTGAAATATTAACACTGATTTACCCTCTATAAAAACTTGAGTGAAATTCAAGTAAGGGTGGGAATTCCTCACACTCAAGCAACAGAGCGAAATATTTCATTCAAGTTGAATGAGTTCCACTCAAGTGAATTGAGTTTAATTTCATTGAGCAATCTGAATTTCCACTTTTAATTGAGTGAACTTATCATCCAACTTTTATTTAGAGAGTATCATTGGGAAGAGAGCTGGGAAATCACCCACATCTTGGTCTCTCAAATTGTCACACAGGAAGCTGCCATACAGGCATGATATCGGATTTGTCTCGCAGTCTTTTCTTTGAGCCCTAATCGACCGTCATAGTGGAAGAAGACCAGAGGAAACTTGAGCGAATTTTCTATGGCATTCTTACCTCTACAATGGGAAATTTTACAATGGTAAAGTTTATCCCTGGATCAGGCTGTCTGGCATCGATGGCAGCAGGCGGTGCAGTGACACCTGGTTGGCCACATGAACTCCAGTTCGTCAAACCTGAAGTTGCCAAAAGTAGGGATATTTTATCAATAGTATAATATTTACGCTAGTTACCAATAGTTGAAAAAACCCGCTCCATGTTATAAACATAGGGCAGAGATCATGAGAACGAACCGAAGCTCACGCGGTTCTTCTGCAGAGATCAAGAGAACGAACCGAAGCTCACGCGGTGGCCCACGTGCTGTGCACCTGTCGTCGAAACCGGAGCAACACAGCATTGTCCAAGGACTAAAGTGGAAATAACCCATTTTTTCTGTTGGTGAGTGTGGTATTTACGCGCATAAACTACTAAAACATTTGTCTGCTTTGGACAGTAACAGTTAGAAATGACAAAAACACAAAATTCATGAGCGCTCGTCTGTGTTTGCTTCTTTAAAAACATTTTAGCAAAGATATTTTAATATTTTTTTAAATATAACATTTTGGACCAAAATGATATTTCATGTGATTTTAGCTCAGATATGACGACATTGTAAACGTTGAATTAGTTTTGGTTCAAGGTTCGTATTTGAGGTATGCTTAAATGTATACATAACAGCAATTTTAAACGCCCGTTGTCGCTGTTTAACTGTCCAACTATGGGCGTTCCCAGTACAATAAAACTTAACTGTGTAGCTCTCTGTCTGAGTTTTTTTGTGCAGAGTTGAAAAAAAAATCGCTTCAGAAAGGTAACAGCTACAGAAGTTTTTTTCCGTTATAAACGTCACCACTCCTTTAGTATGGTGATCAAGTGATTCAGCTCATAAGGCTTTCCACTGTGAGAGAAAACTTTTGTGAATTCAAGGATACACCCTGTTGTCCAGTTTCCGACAGTTCAATCACGTAGATAACACAGCGCCAAGAGTCAATTCACAGGAATATACAATCCAGCAGTCCGTAATTTCAGACAAAAGTAAGACAGTATAATGCACCCACACAAGAGCCGTTTGAATTCCCTCCAGAACGACTGACTGTAGGGCTATTTATACTCTATGTGGCATTCCAGTACATTCTATCAAATCTAGAAGCCTCTCGAATATGCATTACATCATCTGGCCTAGATAATCTTCTAGAAAGATCGAAGCGATTAACCCACGTAAACAAGCCTACGTAACTCTATAATTCTAGAAATATTCACAGTGTCTAACAATAACACCATGACATAGGTATTTATCTAGGGATGGAGAAAGTGAAATACAAGCGTCTAGTCCCTCATTAAATATTCAGCCGTCGTTCATTAAAGAATTTCCGCGTTCATAATCTAAAGACCCAATTCATACAATAGCATCAGCATCAAATTAAAAGAATAAATCAGAGTATACATTAAAGTAGGCTAGTTTCCTGCAAAAGAGAAGCGGTCAACAGTTTTCAATGATGCCAGCAAGGCATCATGATGTTCCAAAAATATCAAATCGTCTATGGAAGAATTCCCGCGTCCATAATCCAAAGATCTAATTCACACAATAGCATTAGCACCATATTAAAAGAATAAATCATAGTATACATCCAAGTAGGCTAGTTCCCTGCAAGAGAGAATCGGTCAACAGTTTTCAATGATGCCAGCAAGACACCATGATCTTCTAAAAATATCAAATCCGTATCACTGATCGGTATTCTTAATCCATATGATTTTCGTTGGTGGTCATCTAGAATATGATGTATCTCAGTCAAGCTTTGATTGTGGATGTTCATATCAACACCATGTGGGTCTTGACATACATGAGTTCATATGGTCCCTGCCCCGGGGTTAAAGGAGTACTTACCTTATTTTGAGTGTGACTATATTTTATTAGCAATCGTATTCCAAACCTTATAAAACTTCTGTTGATCAGAATGCGAAATAAAAGAAATATTGAATATTTTGTTGTTCGCCACGGCGTGCATTTGGGCGTCGCCATTGCACCACTGCGTGACGTTTTTAGATGAGCGGAAGTGACTGTATACTCATCTAAAAACGTCACAACGTCATGGAGATTTAAGGTTGATCATGTTGGTCATGCCGATAATTCACACGAGAAGGAACTCAGTAAATCCACTGACGTTCTAGTTGATTTTGGTAACTCAAGTGTAATCATGAAAATGTTAACAAACTTAGAATCATCGTCGTTCAACCCAAATCACTACACAATTGCAGCGGGCGCTCTTTTAGTTTACCGCTCAGCTTCAAATTTTGTCCAAATTGAATCGGGCATGTCTCAGTTGAAAAACTTTGGGAAGAAATTCTTCAGTTGGCAGAGATAACCTGAACCACTTTCGTTTTTGGAATTACCCCTGTGCGATTTACCGCGTCAGTTTTTTCCTCGTATTCAAACTCGGATTCAGAGTAATTCAAATGACCGTGGTTGGAACGGGGAACGTCCCTGGATCAAGCGATAGCCGTGACGTTGTCCTGAATGTTGACGGCATCAGTCACGCCATCACACAGGCAACACGGCCGCGCCCACCTCGAACTCAAAGCGGAAACATGGCTTCACAAATTATATTAAAAATAATAGGTTATCGCTCTCAACGACAGTAAAATAGTTGGTTATATTTCTTTGGGAGTCATACCTTTGTAACAGGAACCTATGTAAACTAAAGTAAGTATTCCTTTAAGGGGAATTAGACACAAGTTACGAAACGTAACGTCATAGATCTTGCACGCTACGCTGCAAGATCTAAAAGAACCAATATTTTGCCAAACTTGAATTGGAGGTTCTTTCTTTTATTGAGAGCTATTGAAGGCTTGGATGACCGCCACTTCTGCCCACAATCCTATTTTATCAAATATTTGAGGCACAACTTGTTACTTTTGATGGAAAAAATAGAAAAGTCACAAATGTTTTCGTAAAACTGAGGTTATTTTTCCGAATGAATGCAATTTTGCCTCCCTTAACACGCTTGAAAATTTACAACCGGTCAGAATTAGAAAATGGTGTAGGTAGGAACTTGATGACGGGGAAAGCGAACCTAAACTAAGTCGCATTCACTTCTGAACTACATGTAGTGACTGATTAATATGATTCAGAACAATATACAGATGTTAATTCAGTAACACCGATAAAAGCAGAGAGAAGATGAAGTCAGATGTTAATCCAGTAACACCGGTAAAGGCAGAGAGAAGATGGAGTCTAAAAGTATCATGTTACTGCGAATAATTTCTGTGTTTTTTTTGGAAACCTCTTATTACCAGTGTGAATTGTTCATGGAATAGCTACAATTGACGTCAGTGTTATTGAGACTGGCCGACATATTTGGTGGAGACTAATTGACAACAGGCAAAAGATTACTTTTGATTTTCTCCCAGAATTTAAAAAGAGTAAATCAAAAACCCAAGAGAGCAAGCGTAAGTAGAAGGCGATCACGTGACCTAGTGGTGGGAACATCAAAGAGTGTCACGTGAAGTATTGGGAAATCACCGATTGAATTTCATGGAATCCTAACACATATAATCTGCATCTGCACAAGTCCAGGTAATCCCTGAATCCTCGCAGAGGGTTTACCTGGACCTTTTTGGTGATTCGGATGAGTTCTCGAGTCGTTGCGTCTATCACACAATCTCTTACATTTCATACCCGTCGGTATCTGAAGCCTGCGGTTTTCGGTTTGACACCCGATGTCGATTTCAAAGGTAGTCTGGCCGGCGATGAAATTCAAACCAGTCAAAACTCGAATCTCGTTGCGGATTGGCCTGATGAGCTGCTTCAGCGCGCTTTCTGATTGGTTCGGTTTGGTGTAAACCCCTCGAGCTATTTATATCCAGAATTGCTATCGTTAACTAACCAAGCCAGTGTATCGATCGTAACCTATCGATTGATACACCGGCTCGCGAGGATGATAATCTGAGGCACCAACTGCCTGGCAATACAACACTGGTGCTCTAACCCACATCCTCCTACAGACGAATCACGAGCGGATCAAAATACAAGCGCATAGTCAGTCATTCAATATTCAGCCGTCGTCCATTAATAAAGAATTTTCGCGTCCATAAATCAAAGACCTAATTCAAATAACAGCATTAGTATCAAATGCAAAGAAAAACAGCTTCTGCAATAAAGCAGCGATCAACAGTTTCCAATGATGCGGGCAACATATCATCATGTTCTAAAAATAGCAAATCCGTATCGCTGATCAGTATTCTTAATCCGTATGATAAGTCGTTATCTAGAGAACGACTGATGCTCATACTCCAACTGTATTGTAGCTAAAACAAGCCCATGGCATCGCTATACCCAGTTTTGCTAAGGTCAAGCTTGATATACCGGTAACAAACATGCTTAAAGTAGATAACACGAATCAAATATGCGAGCATGTCAATGGAGGATCTACCTTCACGAAACGATTCAGATTTAGACATAAATCTCACTGAATATGTGAAAGATTACTATCTGTCATTTCCGAAGGACTATCTCGTGTTTCCTTTTCTTATGGATCCATCAGGATAGCTCGAGGGACCCAACAGCCTAGCCGACTCTTATTAGAGTCTAGGTAACAATGGTAAGCATTTTGGTAAAACTTCGACACTTTGACAGAACAGTGTAGTTCTGGCTAGCCAGACGGATGCTGGAGTTCGGATGATTCTCTTTATTGTTGAGCTTTGGTCGACAATCTACCTGAACCACGAAGGCTTTTTCTGATCCTTTGGTATTTTTTTTCATCTGAACCCTCATCACGGTACCAAGAATCAGATAATTATGAATTGTAAATGTTTGATGTTGAACGATATAGCCATACAAACCTATAAG
Source organism: Hanleya hanleyi (assembly GCA_036873755.1). NCBI lineage: Eukaryota > Metazoa > Mollusca > Polyplacophora > Lepidopleurida > Hanleyidae > Hanleya > Hanleya hanleyi. The sequence continues at coordinate 9,600 of JAVTVY010036295.1, read as the reverse complement.
ATGTAAATATGTATGTTGATATATGATGTAAATTTAGGGGAGACTAGGAGGTATTGGGATTATTTTTCACAAAACAAAGGCAATATTTTACATATTCACAGGCAAAATTGTACAATATGTGAATCTTATGAACTCACATTACGTAATCTTGAACGTCTCTCATAACATCAGCCACGCATGTGAGAAACTTAATCTGATTGAAACCAGGTCTACAAAATCCGTTCCCAATCTTTACTTGTCGATCCTGTAGATCTGGAATCAACGCTACCATTTTCGTGTTCTAAGTATTGACCAATCACATAGGTTCTCCACGATTTCTAGGGATGTACGTTCGAAACGACAAGGTCAAGTCACAAGTGCGTAGGGAAGAGAGGTTGTCCTCGAGATGTTATTAGCAGAGGATTGTTTTCCAGAATTGGTTTCTAGTGAGTAAACAATAAATATGAGGAAACAAGTCCCCTTCGACGCTGCAAAATGGGACGGACAAGACGCATGACTTTGATCCGCCGATAACTGTTTTTGAACGTGGAAACCCAGGCCTCGCCCCAGATCTGAATTCAGCAAAATCTAAGGGGGAGGAGGCGTGTTTTAGATCTGGTTTGGTCAGATTGGTGAAAAACGTAACTTAAAACATATTGAACCTTGGATAAAAGCTGTTGAACATAGCCATTGACATATTGTATCAGAACCTGTGAATCACAAGTGAACGAGACATCTCATCTAAACCGAAGATAAGCCATATTTTCAGATATCGTGTAGATCCTCTGATAAGCTTGGTGTAATGCAGAAGCAAAGTAACTCTGAACAAACTCAGTAAACGCTGGGTGGCAGTCTCAATATTTCGACACAATTTTATTTGTCATTGTCAGGATGTGATTAAACAACAGTAGCAGGACCTTATATACAGAAATGGAGAAAATGGTCAAGAACGGCTGAAATGGTACACAACCAGATGTTTATTCACCACAGATCATCACTTAAGGAGAACTATAGAACAAATTATCGTATTGATAATATAATTGTCAGATGATAGTTCTCTGCAGGACGCATGTTACTGAACTGATATTATGTCATGACACAACCTGTAACAATTTGTCAAATTTGTCAACAATTTGTGTTTTTTTTAAAATTACGACACATAGTATTGTAATTAATGTATTTTCGTTTTATATTACAAACTCTGGAGAGGGCTAACCTTAAAACATGGCCAAATGAGTTTAGCGTCATATGGCTCAATGTATGGCACCCAATCACACAGCGTTGTCAGCTGATATATTATTTTGTCATATATCACGTTCAATCTGACAGCGATTTATATTTAAGGGGATACAGTTATGTACATCTCCACAAGACAATTGTAAATTGTAAACGGAATCAAGGGATTATAAGAGGCTGAATTTCCTCGTAAGAATGCGTGTATTGACATCTCAAAATGCAAGAAAAAATAACAGATTGATATCTTACACAACAGAACCATTCATGCGTATAATTAGCCCGTTCAGAGCGGAGTCGGTTCAACAGAAAGTGGGTCTTTCAGATTCAACGGTCGGTCGATGTAGGGTACTGCTGGGGATAATATGCCTCCAGAAATTCATATATATTCACATTTAAGAAGGGCAACACGTTCATATTTAAATGTCATAATGTGCTTGTTAGGCCAAGAGAAGAAAATTCGTGAAATCAAAATAGGGAGTCGCCATACTATTTGTAGAAATATTTGCGTAACACGTGTATGCACCATTTCTCATTACATTGCATTAATAGCGAAAAATAAATGCGTCAGATCCATCATTCTTCAGACAGCCGTCGTCTATTAGGAGTCTCCAAAGGTCCATAATAAAGACTCAACTTTCAGGTTTGAAGCTCATTGGACTGATTTTCCAAAGTCATATGTATTTTAATTTACAATATGAAACCGAATTTATATAATTCTTGCGAAATTTGAGATGAACATGTGGGATCACCTTACCTCAGCATTTTATCAAATAAATGGAGCCTTTTAAGACATATCCAGGATGAGAGTATGGCCGAGGAATCGGGTACTCTCTAAAAAAAATTGAGTGAAATTTCACTCAAGTAAGAGTGGAAATTATCCCACGCAATACTTGAGTGAGATTTTCACTCAACTTGAGTTACTGTTCACTCAACTTGAGCTAAATGCACTCAACTTGAGTGACATTCACTCAAGCATAACTTGAGTGGTTTTAACTCAAGTTGAGTGAAAAGTAACTCAAGTTGAGTGAAAAGTAACTCCTTTGAGTGAACAGGTACATTTCCCTCAAACTTGAGTGGAACAGTTCACTCAAGTTTTTGTTAGAGAGTAAGAAGTGGGAAAATGTTCTTTGGGATCATCACCAAGGCATTTGTAAGGCTGTCGTCATGTTGGAATTGAATTCATCTTTGGGAGCAACACAAGCATAATCTCATGCCTGAAGAGGACCCTTCGCCACCCACCATTGAATATGATAGGCTCACCTTTCCGTCGGACATATTTCACTTTGGAGCGGGTATAAATGGTTCCGTTGTGCTAGATGTAAATATTTTGTTTACTTTTATCCTAATGTGGGGTGTCTGAATACTATTGTTATAAAGTCCGTCTGTTCTGAATAATTAAAAAATCTCCATATTATAGCTTCATACCCGCATGGGCACATGAACGTGATCGACTGCCTTAATAACGGTTTTGTTGATAACAGGAATCACTTTTGGTTCTTGTGATGTTTCTAGAAATATGCATCAGTATATTTGTCTGTGGGGTCATATGACTTCTTGTCAGTACGTCAGCATCATTTTCCATCATCCTTTTAATGTTGCGTTTAATCGTTGCCTGTATATGGTGAGATTTTGCTGTGGATTCGTCCCGAGTCTTGCCCTTTGTGCAAATCATTGTGGTTGAAGTTTTGTGACTTGTAAACATGGTGGAGAATCTGTCTCTTGCTGTAAAAAAGATAAATCAATTAAAGGAATAGAAATTGAGAACTCTGAGATAAAAATATTACAATACGCAGACGACACCACTCTTATCCTGGACGGATCACGCGAATCGTTAGAAAGAGCCATGGGCCTCCTGAATCAATTTTCCAACTCCTCTGGGCTGTGCCTGAACATTCACAAGTCTTTGGCAGTGTGGATTGGACAGCATAAAGGAAGCACTGTCAATCTCTGCCCTCACTATAGGATAAACTGGGATCCCGGAGGTTTTAAACTACTTGGAATCTGGTTTTATCCTAATATAGCTGAAACAATCAGCATGAATTATAACGATAAAATGAGTTCTATCAAAAAGATTCTAGGAAGCTGGTCTAGACGTAATTTAACCCCTATAGGGAAAATAACAATTATTAAAACATTTGTTATTCCACTATTGGTTCACCTTTTTTCAGTCCTTCCTGATCCGGCGACCATGTTCATTACAAACTTAGAAAAAATATTTCTCAATTTCATATGGAATGGCAAAACAGATAAGATAAAACGTAAAACAGCCATTGTTAAAAAGGAGAAAGGGGGATTGGGAATGATACATATCCAGTCATTCGCCTCATATCTTAAACTAAAATGGATAAAAAGAATAGTTAAACAAGGCAACCATAACATAATATTGAAACAGATATTCCAACCAGTTGGGCACAATGTTTGGACGCTGGACTCGACAACCGTGATGGCAGTTCAAAAGGAAATTAAAAATACGTTCTGGCTCGACACCTTGAAGGCCTGGTATCAGTGTTTGGATAACAAAGTTGAAAATAATATCAATGTTGACAATTTTTTATTTGACTTAATTCCAAAGTCAGAATGGAGGGGCGTGGCCAGCTGGTCAGAAAAGGGTGTCAGCCGTATCAGTGATGTCTTGGGTGAGGATGGGAAGAGTTCTTCAGAACAAGTTTGGTATACTCCCTAGTCACTTCATAATGCACTGTGCTATTGTAACAACATATCGAGTTAGAAGAAAAAATATATAGAAAATGGAGGTTTCACTAAATATGTCTTTAAGGAACCTGAATTATACAGGCGAATGATGAGCCAAAATATACGAAATGTGTATATGATCTTTTAGTAAAGAAAATTGAAATGAAACCACAGAAAAATCAAGAAAAATGGGAGGGAGAATTGGACACGACTGATCTGCACTGGCCTTCTTTTTACGGTAATATTTACAGTACAACAGTGGAAACCAAGTTACAATACTTCCAGTTCCAAATACTACATAGGATCCTTATAACAAACTATCTATTAAAACTGTGGGGTAAAACAGATTCGGAGAGATGCTCCTTTTGCAATCAAGATATAGAAAGTATTATACATCTCTTCTATAATTGTAAATATTCAAAAGATATTTGGAGTCAATTATATTTATGGGCAAAAATCTCCGAATTCAAATGCAGAAACCTTCGGGGTCCCAAATGATCTTATTTAATAAAGATGCGGTTCTAATCAATCATGTTATTTTATTATTTAAAAAATACATATATTTGTGTAGGTATAGCAATACTAAACCCTCTTTTGATGGCGCCTCGAAATTCCTGTTGAAAACGAGGGATATTGAATGCTACTTGGCCAAGAGAAATAAGAAACAGAACTCATTTGAGAATAAGTGGGGTCCTCTGGCGTTCTACAGTCGTTAAATTAAATGCATGTTATGACATTCACAGATTTGAACAAAAAAAATAACAGTAAATGGAGTCAGGACTTGTTAGAAAAATTGAAAAAAGTTAGATTTATTTATCGAGGAAATATGTATTATTATTGTGGCTTGTAATTGTACCTCGTTGATTTCAGATATGTCCATAAGTCTTTCACGGGTGGGGTGGGGGGGGTGTGGGGGGGGTGCGAAAATGTGAGAGGGAAGGGGGGGGGTTGCGCGGGGGTAGGGGAATGGGTGCCATATTTTTCTCTGTCATACTAAGTCATTCGGGCGTTAACTGTTATACTGTTTTCCCCGGACAAAGACAATTATTATATGTGTAAATAGGTATGTGTTTTACTGTCGATATATGTGAACTGATGAAACGGGGAAGCAGTATACAGTTACGCCAGGTGTTTTTTCTTTCTTATTATTATTATTGTCATTATTATTATCATTGATATTAATGTTGTTCATTAATTTTTGTGTAAATATTGAGATAAATGTATGAAGATCCAAACCCCGTGGTCACGTGGGCATTGTAGGGTAATTGTGTCAAACCGTGACCAGCTGATGTATAATAAATGCCCAGTGGCGCGTGCCTCATAGGTATTTGTTCTCAATACGAACTGTTTCTTGTGATGTTTTTAGGAAAATGCGGTCAGCATATTTAGTTCGTGGAGTTGTATGCCTTCTGTCAGTACGCCGGCTTTGCTTCCCATTACCCTTTTAATGTCGTTTTAATTATTGATGAACTGTCAAACGCCACTGCCTTATCTCCCCAACCCAATCCCCCGACACTTCCATTGAAGCGGAGGAAACTTTGAGCCAAGCAGCACGGGTACTTTCCTCAGCCCTCGATCGGTAGAGCGCTGGTGTGACAAGTAAGAGGACCCCGAATCGAATGTCGATAGCGCTTAAACTCTTCATCCTTTGCACCTGAACATAGGACTGAATAGGTTTCATTTATCTCTTATAATTTTGGCACATGTGTTGGCACAATTTTTGGCACACAAAAAAGAGTAAGTTTACCGTCCATTTTTCTTCCATATTTCTGCTTGATACTGTAAATTGAAAAAGAACTCTCGTGCGATACCTTGAAAACCAGGAAAAAAGCTGAGACGCAATTATTTAGCTTGAAATGTGTACATCATATATGTCAAATATTATAATTTTCTGTTGAACGAAAACATATACCGTACCTGTATTGCAAAACCTGTATAAATCCAAAGCGTTCGAGGGTCAGCATATCGCCTGCCATATAGTGTTTATCCATTATCCTGCCGGGGACATCCTTACACAAAACGAAACTTTTGACGGCCAAACTTTAGGAAAAGGACAAAAAAAAATCCTGTGAATAATAATAATAATTTCACCACAAGAAAGCTGCAATCGTCTGGTGTAAGAATTACTCTCCCTGTATGCTGAACTGTGATATAATACGGCGCCCCCCTTGGCCTTCATTTGCCTCAAAAACAAATTTGTGAGAAGTCGCCACCAACCCAGACACAATGTCATAATAATTAGCTAATCAATTCGATAGTTGTATAAGCGCGCGCTAGGTAAATTACCGACTAGATATAGCGACTTCAAAGGAACGATTGTCGTCACACTATCTGGCTTGGCTTTCTACACTGTAATTCATTTGCGTACACTTCGCCATCCATAAGATGGCTTGCGAATCGTGAGTCTCCATTATTGCGGAGCGATATCCGGTATATTACGGGATTCTGTTCGGCCTTCATCCGGCAGAGAACAGACTCGAGAAATCTGATAAATTACAGGTTTTCAAACCACTTGGGAAACAGATATAGGCTAGGGCTTACAAAATATATAGGTATAAATAACTTTCGTATCACCCAAGAGGTGTGGTAGATCTGTAATTTTCAACAAGTAGGGCATCACATGATTCGAAAATGGCGAGTTACGTTGGGGTTACGTCGGTAGACTTTAGCTGATTGGCTGACGAAGTCACGTGGTATTGATTTCTGGAAATTCCTTCTCGCGCTTGCCGAAAGTAGGCTGTAAATGGATACACACGATCCCAGGGTCAGTCTTACCGTGTATAGATGACCGAGATGGTTACAGGTTGCACTGTAATTATCAGAAATTGAAATCACGTGACTTCGATTGCAGTTATGATTTTGTAGACGTTTGCGAAGGTTTTCAATCTCTGTCACTACTGGATTGGTAGTTGATATCATATCACAGAACTGAGGGTGACATACACACTACAGATATATGTAGCCAAGTGCGGTCGTATATCCTAGGTCTACATTTAAGATGATTATGTAAGAATATGTAAGCTTTACCTTTTGGGCCCTAAGGAGGCCTAGTGACCTTAAACCGTGTGATTTACTAACTGCTAACGATAACTTAGACCTGCACACGTCAGAATCTTTTATGTTTGTCCCGTTTGTAGGGGTATGGTATGGTATGGTACAGATCGTGTATCCTAATGCATGAAAAGACAATTCTGAACACGGTCAAAATGACAAGATGTGGTACTATCTGTTTGCTACCATGAATTGCGTCATTGTTAGTCTGATAGCCTTTCTGATATCGCATATCTGATATTGATACTATAGTCAGTATTACTGCCACGTAGTCCTTGCTTCAAGGAGTTCATAGTGAGTTCAGCATGAGAGTTTGATGGAACATTCCAGCCAGTTTCCTCATCGAATGAGAAGAAAGTGTTTAACGAGATCTATCTGAAGGAAAATCTTCGGAGGCATGGGCGATCCAAATGGTAATGATCGAAGGCGAGACCATCATGAGTTCGAACCCTCTGAAGGCGGGTGGGGCTGGGTTGTGTGTGCCACATCTTTGTTCGCTAATGGAACGGTGTTCGGCATCCTCAACACCTTTGGAATACTTTATGTTCCCATAAGAGACATCTACGCAAACGAAGACGCTGTTTCCTTTAAAACAGGTATGTATATGGGAAATATTAAGCGAATTAAGCATTGCAAGATTGAATTGATAGGGGTATATTATCAAAGTGATATCATAGATCTGCTTACTTGATCCCCTGTTCATATGTTTTTATTGCTTCTTGTACAATTTATCTGTTCCAATGTATACAAATCAGAAGTAATCATATTAGTCTGAATAGTACAAGGATAAAAGATAATATAAACGATATACAACGTGTATTTGTCACGAGCTTTCGCAGATACTGAATAATAGAAGCTCTTCGTCAGGTGAGGTTAGGGCGATCATTGCTATCGTACTGGTCATGCTCTTTATTTTTTATATCATCCTGTTGTGTTCCGAACAATGTGTAATTATTATAATACTTGCTCTGATTATTTAAGAAATAAGGTTTTCATAGGCGTGCTAAATCGTTATTTTACACACGGTTAGTGTGGGAAAGTTTACATTTTAGGGCAAGGGTGAAGCCCGCGCCCTAAACTTTATAACTTTCCCACACTAACCGTGCGTAAAATAACGATTTATCACGCTTATGAAAACATTATTTCTATTCTATTGCACCACTCAAATTGATTATCAACAAAGATTACAATGAAAGATTGGAAAAAAATGGTAAACGTTCACAACCTTTCCTCCCTTTGTTGGAATGTGCCTTCCACCTCACTGGGCAGCGTGCCAATATCAATGGACGAGTTTATGTGGTCTCTCAGTCTTGCAGTCTTTCTGCCACCTTAGGCTGTGTGAAACATACATACATACAAGTCTATGTGTGTGGCATTCTTAATCAATTTCACGATGAAACCAACAGTTAAACTTGAAAAAGAAATTTACGTCTTTAATAAATATTAATGTACAGCTTTTTATGAAACAATGAAAAATATTGTCAGTATTTATTTAACTAGGAAGGAAATTTATCTTCACTGTGCTATTGGAAACATTGGCATTTTTGAAAAACCGCCATGATCTGATGACTGTGGAACAGATGTGAAATTACAAACATTTGATGTCGAGCTACTGTTACATACCGTGGGCACACTTGTTGTAGATGTTTTAGAGCCAGCAGTTTGCAATAATTCACTTATTTGACGCTGCCTCGGAACAGGCGGTTTCCGCGCATAGCTTCTGACACTTTCTGTCGCCTGTAACCGACAGCACATCAATGATAGACACACCCGCCGCAAGCAGAACCGTGGCAGCTGTTGATCTCAAACAATCGTTGGTATAACGGGTAATCTTTAGATTATTTATTTATAAGACTTGATTATAATATAAAACGAATCTAATACCTTTAAATATCTGTATTCCCCATTTCGTTTGCCTGTCGGTCCCTGGTTCATTTCGTTTCTTCGCCAGATCTCTTAATTTCTGATCGTCAGCGGGGGAAAATCTACCTTTGTTCAGCTGATCACACTCGTGTTGTGTCTCATTTAAAACAAGAAGAAGAGATTCATCAGTCATATCAAACAAAAACCGAGGAAATGAGATCCTCAGAGAAAAGTTGATGGCAGGGTCATTGATCCGGTCTAGGGCTAAGTGGATAGAGGAGGGAGAAAAGCCTACTAAATTCTTTTTGAATTTGGAAAAGAGAAATTACACAAATAAAAATATCTCTAAACTTATTCTTGCAAATGGTATGAGGTCACAGCCCAAGAAGACATCATCGAGGAAATGCACACATTCTATAGTAACCTCCATTCGGGCCTTGACACTGGAGATTTAAATACACCTAAGTTGTCGGCTGACGTCTCACAATCACTCGAAGGAGATATATTATTCTGAATGCCTCTCTGCACTAAAAAGGATGAAAAGTAATAAAAGCCCGGGAGTATCAGGCTTTACGTCTGAATTTTTCAAATTCTTCTGGTCAGATTTAGGTTATATTGTCATTCGCGCTATAAACTGCTGCTTTCGAACGTCAGCCCCAATGAAAGAAGTCCTCATTACACTTATTCCCAAGGGAGATAAGTCTAGGGAAGTGTTAAAAAACTGTCGCCCGATTATATTACTAGATGTGTTATATAAGCTCGCCTCTGCCTGCATTGCCG
>JAVTVY010036294.1:0-16584 GCA_036873755.1 Hanleya hanleyi | reverse complement strand
GTCCCCCATAGTTATGTTGCAATACCGGACTTTGGGAGACATATATATGTATGTCCCCCATAGTTATGCTGCAATACCGCACTTTGAGAGACATATACATCTATTTCCCCCATAATTTATGGTTCTTCTGCCTATGTATGTGTCCCTCGAATTATTGTTGTCCTTCCTATGTTGATGCTCCCTTACAGTATCAGCGTCCCTTCGTTTCTTCGGTTATAGGGTTGTATTCACTGACTGAATGAGACAGTGGTTGTATGACCTTACCCAATACTCTTCATTAATGCCGTAGGGTTGCAGTCACTGCCTGAGTGAAACAGTGCTGGTATGACCTTACACAATACTCTACATTACTGCTGTAGGGCTGTAGTCACTGCATGAATGAGTCAGTGTGGGTATGACCTTACACAGTACTCTCCATTAGTGTCACCCATAGTTATGCTACAATACCGGACTTTGAGAGACATATATATCTATGTCCCCCATAGTTATGCTACAATACCGGACTCTGGGAGACATATATATCTATGTCCCCCATACTTATACTGCAATACCTAACTTAGGGAGACATATATAACTATGTCCCCCATAGTTATGCTACAATACCGGACTTTGGGAGACATATATGTATGTCCCCCATAGTTATGCTGCAATACCGCACTTTGAGAGATATATACATCTATTTCCCCCATAATTTAGGGTTCTTCTGCCTATGTATGTGTCCCTCGAATTATTGTTGTCCTTCCTATGTTGATGCTCCCTTACAGTATCAGCGTCCCTTCGCTTCTTCGGATATAGAGTTGTATTCACTGACTGAATGAGGCAGTGCTTGTATGACCTTAAATAATACTCTTCATTAATGCTGTAGGGTTGTAGTCACTGCCTGAATGAGACCGTGCTTATATGACCTTACACAACACTCTTCATTAATGCTATAGGGTAGTAGTCACTGCCTGAATGAGACAGTGCTTGTATGACCTTACACAACACTCCCCATTAATGCTGTAGGGTAGTAGTCACTGCCTGAACAAGACAGTGCTTGCATGACCATACACATACTCTTCATTGATGCTGTAGGGTAGTAGTCACTGCCTGAATGAGACCGTGCTTATATGACCTTACACAACACTCTTCATTAATGCTGTAGGGTAGTAGTCACTGCCTGAATGAGACAATGCTTGTATGACCTTACACCCTACTCTCTATTAATGCTGTAGGGTAGTAGTTACTGCCTGAATGAGACAGTGCTGGTATGACCTTACACAATACTCTCCATTAATGCTGTACGGTTGTAGTCACTGCCTGAATGAGACAGTGACGGTATGACCTTACACAATACTCTCCATTAATGCTGTAGGGTGGTAGCACCGGCATAAGCGGTATTAGATACAAATCTAGAGAGCAATGATGGAAATGCTCTGACAACTCGTATATTGTTTGGTGAGCTGTGTCGCTGTGATAACTCGTACACTGGGGATTGGTGAGCTGTATCATCGTCAGATGAAAACGACGGGATTTAACACAAAACACTTGTCTGTAAGGCCCGATGTCGACCCAGTATCAACTTTCCACAATGCCAACATATATCAAAGACCAAAAGGTCTGTACAGGGGGCAGGCCTCGGGGACGAAACGTCCACCAGCAGAATCTCGCCATATAAAGGTAAAAATTACAACACATGTAAAGGGAGTGGGAAGAGGTGCCGACATACTGACAGAGCCACATGACATGACAGTATAGTCTTCCAGTTAACCTACTCCAAAGCACATACCAAGAAGCTATATCACGATTCGTGATATGTGTTGTATCTCAGTCGGTCTGGATTGCTTGGCTGGGGGATAGGAAGCTTCAGCAGAAGCACGTTTAACCGCCCCGAACCACCCGCTCTAGTGGGAGGATTAGGCCTAGCCCTCTCCACCGTATCTCTTAGAGACGGATACTGCCATTGAATAACAGCGACTGATGCTGGCTATTGCTTCCTCAAATTCCGAAGGACCATATCCGGAGCATAGTAAACCACTGACGGAAGATACGCCTGACGTCTCAAGTGGACTACCATCGCCGCATTGAACACTGATAAAGCCAATGCATCAGCATTAGCTTTAGCAGCCAAGTTCTGTAGATCCGCCAGTAACTGTAGTTCACAGCTAATACTGGCTGCTAACTGAGGACGCGACAATCTGCTCAACACAGTGGAAATGGCTGTCAAACAACAATCCATGTGTGAGGCTATGGCTACCCCGTCACGCAGCTTCTTCAATAGTTGAAGGCTGCTTATCAGTTAGCTCGGTCATGACCTCGGTTCCGGTTCGGAGGCCTTGAAGTCAAATGCCGAATTATGGATTCTGTACGATCTAGACATCGGCTTCTCCACGGGAGGTGGGGCCGAAGCAGAAGCCAGTCTTAACATCGCACGTTTACCCGTTCTTGTTAGACGTTCCTGTTGTGTCTTAGGTTGAGCTAAGACCACATCAAAAATGGAACACAATCCATGTATGGCATCTGACGCAGGAAGCGATGATGTCTGCTTGGTAAATGTCGACAGAGCCTCTGCCATTGTTTGAAGATGAGAGGATGTCGGCGGTGGGGGTCGTGGCATATTAGGGTAGGACTCATAGAGAGCCTCTAATACCTCTGAATATGAACGCCGCTCATTATCACTGTCATAATTCTCAGTGCAGTGACATTGCACGACCCCCTGATGTCTCATCGATGGGTTGACCGACAGATTAACAGGGTCTGACGTCATTACCGGAAGCTGCGAAGGGACCGGACACAGAACCTGAGCAGTACCGGAAGCGGAAGTCAAAAGTTGCAGGACTGATTTAACTCGGCTGCCTGTTAATCCATCCTACGAAGGATGACTGCAGACAGAGTCATCATGGACTGAAACTTCCGTATTGATCTGTGGACTGTTGGAGACACGCCTTTAGGGGAATGCAACAGGTCTAGCCCATTGCATATCCGGACGAACCGGAAGTCTCCACCCACCGGAAGTTGCCACAGTGGGCCTATTTATAATGGGACCGGAAAGATGATAATTCCGGACCGTAACCCCTGAGGGTGCCATACCGGGGTTTATGATACCTGATTCAGACCCGTGCGAAGTCATATCCCGCTGTGACTGAAACAATACCGTATCTGGACTAACGCCCTGACATGCCTGAGAAATTAAGTGCGAAACTGGCCTTGTTCCTGCAGAACAACTTCGACCCCCGGCGCTTGCATTGGCCACTCGCAGGTGTTCAATTGCGTGAGGCTTGATCTAACCCGGCCTTGTGTGATAACGCCCGTATTTGGGGTATTACGCAAGGTCGTGGAGTTAACTCCTGGTGAGACCATGGATATATTGTCTCTATATCCATAAGATATACCTCGTGTATTCAACAACTTCTGATGCAATGCCAGAAGTTGATGTAGCACTACTTACCAAGCCTAGGGCTGCCCCGGAGCAACAGAGATATATCTGGTCCCCGACCAACATAAATCACCTGGGAATTATGAAACCATGATATTCTCGTGAGAAGTCCCATCAGCGGTATCATTCTCAACAACCCGTACGAGCGTACGTTCGATATCACCACTCCTTACGTTGGGAGTAATAGTCGTCCTCATTCCCCATAGGGGATGCACTGGCGGGTAGTTCTAGTTTCATGGTGACATCAGTAGACTCTCCCGTATCCTCGTCTAGGATGGAACCCAATACTTTAACCGGTTTCTTCTTACCTGTAGATAAATCAGAAACAATGGTACTAGTGCTTGGCGATTGGCCTTTATTTAGCAAAGAACGTAAAGGGCCTGACCATGGACTATCAACCGATGCAGGCTTCTTCGCCGTCTCATTTACGATAAAATGGAAGGGTGGAGTCTTATTAGGTAGCGTTCCCAATTAACGTTTTTGCTTCGTTCGTTTAAATCGCTGAAAAAAACGCAGTCGTTCTACACCCATCGTTTTGACTTTCGTGAAAAACCATTGAAAAAAACATTCAACGCATTGGTTCGTTCGGCAGTGAACGAAGTCGTCCGTTTTACAGAAAATCATTGCGTTTGTTTCCTTCTTTGTTTGCCGTCGTTCCATCGTTGGCTGGAAAACGAAGGCGCAATAATAGTCACGTGATAATCGCATTATTCAACCTGATAACGCAATCTCCGTGGGCACTAAGAAAAGAATCCGATAATTCAATGCCGAATTCTCTAACGTTTGGATAAGCAGTAAATTACTTTTACGTGTAACTAGATGTTGAAGCTGAGCAATGATAATGAGCTAATGAGAAGACAAAAGAAAGTAATGCACATGTTTTCCCCCCGGTTTGAGTCGATGCCCTCGCGTCAGACACTGATTATCCGGTTCGTCCTCAATGCTATCTCCTTGCAAAATCCCCGATCGCATTATTTATTGTTATCTGGATTTGTATTATATAGAGAGTCTATTATATTGATAGCTATATGTACGTGTAGGAACAAACTATACACCAACCCTGAATCCCACAAGCTCCGCGATATCATTTATTATACTGTTGAATATCTATCTTTTCATGGTCGCTATATAACCAAATTCATTAGCTCGGTAATTCTTTCAACGCTCCTTCCCAAAAAGAAATCTTCATTTTTAATATTTATTTCTTCTTCTATTAACAATTTGTAATATACGTTTTAGCATGTACATGCATTTTTGACATATGACAAATAATTAAAAGCAGCATTGTGTTAGCATTTTATTGTCTGAATCTTTATTGATGTTTGTCCATTGTGATTAATGCTTTTAACTATATTTAATTTAATGGTGCATATTTGGGTATAATTTGGCATTTTGTTGTCGCTAAGTTAGTGAAATGTTGTTTAATACTACCGTAGATTTAACCTAATGTGATATTTTATTCCAGTTGCAACTAAATTGATCTTACTTTGGAAAATATTGTTCAATTCGGAATGAACGACTTTCGCGGAAAGTAGTTACAGGTTGTATTATTAGTGGCACCACTGACAGTCCGCCGAACGAGCGTGTTACATGTAACAGCGGTCTTATTTGAATTATGGCGTATGAATTATACGGCCCCATAAGGGGTCACGAGGTGCTTTCTCGATGCCTCCGAGATGGGTCGAGAAATTTCTCGGCTGAAACCGAGAGGGCACATCCGTGACCCCTGGTGACGCCTCCCGGTTTCCTCCCCGTTCTATTTCGATCGAAACGTCCCGGCTTTCAAAATGGACATGAAATTTATTGATAATCTGGAAGGGGGCCCCGTTTTCTATATGTCCGTATTTTTGGCCGTTTCGTAGCTTCTCAGACGATCGGAGTGTTGTGCGGGCACCAAATTTGTGGGACCGCTCCATATCGCGACCCAAAATGGAATCCCGACAAAGAATTTTGGAAACGTCTTTTTCACATACTATTCACTGTCTAATCGGTATCCTAAGGTTTTCCTAATCCATTTGAAATAAAACGTTTCATTTATCTTTAATGAATATATATTTGAATTATGTTCTCTTACCTGGATAATTGATTGTATATCCGACGCGGAATGAATGACATATTTATGGTATTCTTTGCCTCTTTTGCAGAATACAAAAAACATAACCGACAACCATAGAGGAAAACGCAAAATAAGACATGAACTACGGTCAATTTTGAAAAGAAATCGACAGGTCATTTGTGATACTGAATCGCAGAAAATAATATGAATTCGTTACCTTCCGCTTAAACAGTTGTTTGTATATGTCGGCCATTGGCGTAGCGTGTTGTTAGTTTCACTGTGTGAAGCAATCAGTTTCATGTCGGGTAGTACTTAGAGGCGTTGATTTCAAATTCAACTCAGTCTGGCTTAGTGATGTTTATTTCAATTGGCTATTGACCTCTAATAACTGTAAGCCGGGCGCAAGGCTATTAACTGGAATTGAACAGTTTTAACGTGTTTTTTTTTATTTCCATGAATCTACATTATTGTATTTATTTTCTTCTCAGTTAGGCCCGATTGTTCCCAAATCCTCTTAGGGCATTTCAGGTTTCACTTAAAACTACCCTTAGCTCAGTGACTTCATTCTCCGTGTATTTCGCCCGATGTCAGCTTCCCCAAGCATCAAGTCGCATGTCCGCTCCAGTTAAACGAGCTAATGAAATTGTCCGTATTCAAATATTTTGACCTGGAAATCTCAGACATGAGACATGTCAATTTCACTTTAGTGCTCGACATGCTCGAGGCGCAAGACTGTGGGAGACCAAACCGAAGTTGTGCGAATTAGCTATTTTATTTCTCACTCTAATGGAGCATGCTTCTTTGTTTTCCTTAAGAAAAATCATATTACAAGCGGCCTAACATATTTGTAAAAAATAAAATTGGCGACAGTTCACAGGAAAATGATATGCTTTTTATTTCGTGATGGAGGCACTCCGAGGCCCACCAAGGGATCGTTTCAATCGATCGCTTTCTGGAGGTGTGTTTTCGTTTTGCCAATGTGATTGCGCCGATGTCGGAGCTAACGGGACCAATCGGATGTGACCATTTGGAAAACGCCCTAATACGCTTACGCTCATACTATTCAGCTTGCATCACTGACGTCCCTACTCTCCTTGTTCCCCCCGCTGATTCACATCGTCAATTTTGCGCCTCTTGGCCGGAAGGGGGCGCTTTATCTGATTACCCAATCGCCGTGCAGTAACAGCTCGGAGATAACCAGATTCCTCATACTAGCCACGATTGGCTAACTACCTCACGTCATACCTTCATGATAGTGAGATCACGACTCCCACGTAATGTGGAAGCCATGCCAATATTTTGACGACACGCCCTCTTACCGCATCTCTCAAAGGAACTTTTCCCCGTCTTTATTTACAGTCAACATTCAGTTCAAAATCTGAAACAATTGAACGGTGTTTTTACGTTACCATTCTAGGCAGCTTGGTCTCCTTATATACTCATGGCGATCAAGCGTGGTCTAATCAGTGGGATATTAGCAACATTTACAGGGATTTCTTTATTAATTATTAATTATAGAACTGACGTCATTCTGCGCATGCGCAGTAGAGAAAGTGTATGGAAATAAACGTTATGGGGCCTAGGTGAGCCACTAATGGGCCGATGGAGTCGAGTGAGGTATCCATTAGGGGTATGACGTCACATCCGGTCTGGGTGAATGGGGCGTGACCTGGGAACATGTTAGGACATGTACCAACCTGTCTGTGGGGGTTTTCCCGCCAGAATTTCGCTGACGTCTGCGCCTGCATCCGGGTATGCATGAGGGTCTGTGTGAATGGGGTGTGACCTGGAAACATGATAGGAATGCATGTACTGACCTGTCTATGGGGTTTTCCCCGGCCCGGCCCGCCCCGGCCGCAGCGCGCGGGTTACTCCGGCCACAGCGCGCGCGGATTCGCCAGCCGCACGCGCGCGCGCGTCATCACCGGCAGTATTTGTACACCCGGGTAATGTTTTCTGAACATGGATGGGTTACCTTTGGCCCCATTCTAGGCCACTGATTGGCTAATACGGTGTTCAAAGCCAGTTTCATGCATTATGCTCATATAGAAAACACACAAGACAGGGTTTTTTGGTGAGATCTCACTTTTTTATTCAGTAACAACAACGTGAGAACAACCACGTGAAAACTGAAGCCCAGAACAGGGGGCTTGTACATTGAAAGAACTGAAGCCCAGAACAGGGCTTGTACATTGAAATGATGGACGGCCCAGTCATATACGAGTACATCGCGGTCCTCGGCCTTGGGGTACTCGTCAAACATCTGTACGATGGTAGATAAGGTTCTGCCCCGGCATCGATGGTAAAGTCTGTGCCCGGGTCAGTTCAGGTTCACGCCCTAGTTTTCGTGTGACAAACGGCTTCTGTGGTCAATTTACAGGTAATCAATTCTCTTTTCAAATAACATTTAATTGTCACGATCACATTCAATTTGGTAGATAAAATCTCATATTACTGTCGGCCTACCGCGGACTGACAGCAGTTTGCGCTTACTGACGATGTGCCATTTCAAGTTTGCCGACCTGTCTCAAAAGAACCAAAGCAAATTTCGTCATCATGTTGTCCAAAAATGAAGTGAAGATATCGAATGACCTACCATAAACACAGCAAGTCGACAGTGTTTCCGGGCGCTGAGTTATTCTACTACACATTGGACATATCGTTTTCCTAGTTCCGGGTCATCGAAAATTGCGCGCG
Source organism: Hanleya hanleyi (assembly GCA_036873755.1). NCBI lineage: Eukaryota > Metazoa > Mollusca > Polyplacophora > Lepidopleurida > Hanleyidae > Hanleya > Hanleya hanleyi. The sequence continues at coordinate 8,416 of JAVTVY010036294.1, read as the reverse complement.
CTCACAGTGACCACAATTAACACAAGTTCATATAAACGCATGACACAGGGGCTGGGGACAAGAATCGTGGGGGGGGGATGGGGGGGGTGTAGATAATGGAGTGTCATATGATCTTCTATACGTCCTATCCCGGCGGGAGCAAATCAGGGATATTCCAAATAACTCACCGTGCCCTACATTTTGTCATTGGGTTGGGGGGGAGGGGGGAGTTTAGTAACCTGTCAAGTTGTTTTTGTTGTTTGCTAGGAAAAGTATGAATTTTTCCAAACCATAGCCAGCTGAAACTTAATACTTATATAATCCAGGCTTTTTTAACGCAATACTGTTTATAACCATTAAAATAAAACTATTTTTTGCCCTGGGCACGTAAACCGTGATCGAATGAGGGTCGGCTTACGTTACGTCAGAGTTGTCAGCGAATCAGTTAATTTATTCAAATTGGCAATAAAGCTGTGTCCCGAACGAGAAATTATCCACGTTTGATACTGTAAAAGTCTCATTTTAAGTAGACGTAAAGCAGCGTCTGCTAACGTTTGGAATAAGGCTTTTGTTTTGGAGGGGGTGGGGTCTTTTCAGTATGGAATCAAACGGCACATGTGGTGATTGGAAAATAATCCAATTGCATACGGGAACGCCAAATATATACAATAGCTTGGTTCGAACGTCCGTCGACGCCGTTATAGGTCACTTCGACTGAACTTCACAGTTTATAAGCCGAGTATGTTTCCTCTATGGAACATGGTTTTTCGTGCAGAATCGAAAACAATATTATTCACCCCCATAAATGTAACAGCACGAGAAATTTTTCTCGGGTGAACGCCACACCACCTTTGCCAAAATGTTTAACATTATTGAAAGCCTTGCGGTCCTTTCTTGGAATAGTAAGATAATTTGATACACATTCAGACCAGGTATCAATAGTTAATAATATTCCCCAAACCACGTAAATGTGTGGTTTGTATATACTTTTCCTCAACATTGGAAATATTGCCGTTACTTTTCTTTTCTTTCCATGATCGGTACCTTGTTTTCTTGAGTTTGTACCCATCCCCATTTATAGATGTCCAGGAGCGAGGTTGTTGAGGCACTCCACGACTCGATTGGATAATAGACCGAGATAGAGAACTCTATTCTCTCACTGAATGGTCTATTACAGTGAAAATCGGATTGATCTCATTTCTGCTGGAGATTTGGAACTTGGGAGCAATAGTAACCAATATTCCGTGCCGATTAGAAAATACCTCTTACACTTCTCAATCTTCAAGAGATCATTCGCCATGGCGGTCAAGATCTTCAATTGCCTACTTTGGAGACAAGTCATTTTTTCAATGATGAATCTCTCTATTAACTAATGAATTTATATGGGAGGTTATTGAAATCGTTATTCCTGTTCCACCTGGGGGTCGACATGCCGAGTTTCCGTCCTGACGGAGTTGTTTCCCCTCGTAGGGGTCGCCCGATTCGGAACTGGAAGTGTGACCTGGAATTAGGAAAACAACGTTGTGAATAAACGAGACCCCTGTTGCTTCTTCAGAGTTTGTCCGGGAAAAATTTGTATACCACGCTATAGTGCAGAAATTTATGAATAAATTACGACTTTGCCGTTGGTCTGGAGACATATACTCAGGCACGGCGGAAGCAATTCATGATCGGAGAGGCGTTCTAGCATATTTCCGAGCAATAAAACAAGAAATCCTCGCCCATGTAAACTCTATTTGTGTTGCCTGTTTTCTTAACATTTCTTAAATATTCATCGTCAAGCAAAATGATGTTCGGATAAATAATTTAAATATATATCAATCCAAATATGTTCAATCCAAAGGTTCATCAAGCTTCGATGATGTCACTGGCACAGAGATTTGTTCTAGTTGTTGGGGAACCTTTTGTCTCCTTGTGATTCATGCGTACTGAAAATGATACCGCCGTCAGCGAACGTTCAACTTCTGCGCTACTGGTACGTGGGGAGAAAACTGTATGTCCATAGGGAGGAACCGATTCTTGTTGTTGACGAATTCATTCGCTATATCAACCAAGGTGATGGAATACGTACGACTTGGTTGATATACATGTAGCGAAGGAAGTCATCGACAACGAGAATCGGAGGCGAGTATTTGGTCGATTTTCGGAGTGGTCATGCAGTCACAATTGACTGGCTATTATAGCGTGTACTAGAGTGGCATTTTACGAACAAAACTTGTAAATCATGTGAATAAGGAAGGATATCTTTCATGGTTATAACTTATCGGAAATTAGAATCTGCATTCAATACAGATTTAGGTGTTTTCGCGTCACTCTATCGGTTCTTTATCTTTCTCTGTCTATTTTTTTGTTTCGGATGTGTTTGTGTGTGTGTTCGTGTGTTTTTCTGTTGCTACACGCCCATAAGAATCTCCGACTCCATCAACCTGATCGAAATTGTCAATGAGTTTGGAACAATGAAAATCGACAGCGTGTATTTGGGCACATCACTACCAAGGACTTGTAATTATATGCATTGCTTTTCGGTAACTTCTTGACTGAGCGAGGATTTGGACTATTCTAGTCCATTTTCTTTCTAATTTTGATGAACGCAAGTCTGAACAATCCAATAACAGTATTTTATCTTCGCTGATATCACGAAACGTCCAGGACATAGGAGTCATACACGCTTAAAACTAAAGTCTTGTAAAGTGTTGAAATAACACTTTAAGTGTGTCCACAGGGACTGCACTTTAAAGTGCTGTCCCTGTGGACACACTTAAAGGGTTATTGCAACACTTTACGAGTAGGTTTCGACACTTAGTTTTAAGCGTGTATGTTTTTAGCGGCATTTCGTCTTTAGTAAATGGTGGTATACATGGTGTGAGGATTTAATCATTTATCTCTACCATCTTTTATATGGTATACCACTATTAACCTTTTGTGAACCTAAACATTACTAAACAATGCCGGTAAAAAATATCCTAGAGCTTTGGCCGGTCCACTAATGCTGGACAGTTGTAAATACTTTTAGTTATGCGATAGATATGCGACGCAGACAATTCATTTTAGTACTATTCATCTGCAAAATACATATTCATTGAAGTATTTTTGCGTTGACATCATATGAATTTTAGAGAAGTTGACCAAATTATTGGGGGGGCTTCAGCCCCCGTATCCCCCGGCTCCGCCGTGCCTGATACTGAGGCCGGTAGCAGGTACTGACCATATAGTGGTTCGAAACTGGATCACATACTGTACAGGTAAAGCAAAATTTAGAACATACGACGAATTTACGCAAATATTTACGGCATGCGTACGCCGGTTTCACTAACGTCTCCGTATATTTCTTCCGTATCCATTTTGCGTAAATATATTCGTAAATACTGGAAGTGCAGTTTGTAGCCTCGAATCAGCCGTGACAATAGAAAATCGACCCCGCATAGCAGGTGCTTGTTGTCACAAGAGAGCAAAAAAGAGATAACCTTCGGCAATATAATCAGTTGTCTGCTTCAGTCGGCTTCCCTGTCACTGCCAGCATACGGGGTAGTTTAGCGACGTATAATGGTGTAATAATTTGAATAAACGAGCTGCAGTGGACAGCAACCCTTCGTTGTTGTTGGATTGGACAACGCTTGTCCAACTGCATCAATATGACGCACATTTTGGCGACTCGAACAAACCAGCATCTAATTCAACACATCTCCCCGTAGCCTTGATTCTTGAAACAACCATCCAAGTAAACTCTCTGTATGGTATCGTGACAGAAAACTTGCTGTACGCCGTAGAAATAATTGTGGACTGCAAATTTCATCATGATAATGGTGACGGAGGGAGGGGGGGGTCACATAAGTGAGCACGCACTCTCGTACGATAATAGTGCTGAAACACATTAAGCGGGTTGACGGTTAGATTAGAATTAGTGGCCACCATCGGCAGTCAACATAATGATATATAGGTATGTTCAATATCAACGGTATACCATGAGGTTGGATTCATAAAAACTTCTCGGGGAAGAACGATGAGAGCTGGAACTGTTACACAGGGTAGGAGAGGTACCATAACTCCATTATTTGGTGATAATGTTGTCTTTTTCCAAGGGCTAGATCAATAACCTGTTTTGGTATTGTAATTGCGTGTTTATCACACCGTCTCTAAAGTTGGAATGTTTGAAATACATGTAAGCTTAAATCAGCAGTATTAAAGTTCATCCATCTGTTAATCAGATTTATCAATATTCATATGAAAGCATGCTCAACAACATCTCTGAATTTTGTCAATTTTTCTACACTTCAGTAGTATACAAGGAGTCTTTAAGGGCTTTAGTTGACGTCAGAAGTGTCGATGTGCGCATGCGTGAGGGATGTGTGGTGGGAGGTGGGTACAAAATGGCGGCCTGTGTGGATGTGTGGTGGGAGGTGGGTACAAAATGGCGGCCTGGTTTTATGGTGGTGGGAGGTGGGTAGCCGCCATTTTGTACGCACCTCCCACCACCATTTGGATGGTGGTGGGAGGTGGGTATCGCCATTTTGTACCCACCTCCCACCACATCGGCATGTGGATGGATGGTGGTGGGAGGTGGGTACAAAATGGCGGCCTGTGTGTGTGTGTGTATGAGGTGGGTATCCACCATTTTGTACCCACCTCCCATGGAATGCATGTACTGACCTGTTCATTCATCCGGGGACTTGTTTACATCCGGGTCATTCACTGTGGTGGGTCTGCGCAAGTGTGTGACGTCACTTCCGGTTTCACTAAAACTACCTCCGAACACCCGGTTTTCCCCGGCCCGGCCCTGCCGCAGCGTGCGCGCGTATGAAGACCCTTATACATACCCAATGCAAGCGCAGACGCGAAGTGCCCGGACGATAGACACGGACGTCACCGATCCGAAAAGACACGGACTTTACCCGAAAGACACGGACTTTACTGAAGATACACGGACTTTAACGAAAAGACACGGACGTACACGAAAAGACGCGAAGGTGAACGCCATTGTGGGAAACCTCCCACAGACAGGTCAGTACATGCATTTCTATGTTGTTCACGCATAATAAAAGGATTGATCTGTAATCTGTGTTGTTGTTGTTGCTCCCTTTTTTTGGACTAACCCATCAGAATAGTACGTATCACGGACTACACCCGTAGAGCTACATCTGGTCTATAAAACACGTCCCTCTGGATCCCACACCTTCATTTCTACAGAGCCATGGCGGAGATCCAGCCCCATGCGACTCGCATTTTACAGTATGCCACCGTGATGAATTCATTCACGGGTTACCGAGCAGTGGTCCGGTCCATGTTTGCAGATGGCGACGACAACGAGGGACGACGCCAGATCCTGAACGAGTTCACAGAAGCGGTCCTCCACAGAGTGCACTCGATGGAGAGGCGTGCCATCACTCACCACTACTGGACTATGACAGCCATCCTTGATGCTCGCGCTATGGACCAGGAGCGCTTACGCCGGAACCAGCGCCGGCTGGTTGGCCTCACACTAGTCTGTGCCCTATTGACCCTGGCGCTGTGGTATTGACACTATAAATACGAGGGTCAGACAGAGTGTGTGTCATTCACCGTTCGACATTTGGACCAAGCATGTCACCCGTCCTACGAGCCATCCTGCCCCTTACACCCCGGGTGGGGTTACACGTCTATGAAGATAAAGTCACCCTGGTGGAAGACCGTGGAGCTATTTGCTGGGCGCCCGCTGAGACCGTATCGAATACGTTCACACTACCTCGTGACGGCTGGACCAAATTTAAACGGGTGTTGAGCGGCGAGCTCGACGGAAACCTCATCCACATAGATAATGCCATCTACGTATACCGTACCTCCCTCTTCCTACGCCTGGGCCGCTACCCAGATGCTACGCGAGGCTTCACCCTAGACCCCGATCTGTGGTCAGCCTTGGAGAAAGTGGTGCCTATTGTGGACCAGCTGTTTACACCGGGCGAGCGATCATCACACCAGTTGGGGTGGGCTCGTGCTATTGAGGACGCGCTGGCTGAACCCCATGAACAACTACATGAACCCGACGACGATGCCATTGATTACCCCGCTAGACTCAGTCAGCCCAATGACATGACCACCTGATCCTTTGATCTCACGGGGTTCTCCCTATAAATACGAGAGACAGTGAAATCTGGTACCATTCACGTACTGACCATGACGGAGCATATAGTACTGGCGTATTTCAGCTTGACCCCCGAGGTTTTCCTGCACGTGTATGCGGATAAGGTCGATATCATGGAGGAGGTGGGAGACGTCTGTGATGCGGACCCTACACAACCGTGCCCGGCTCACATTCGTCTGTCCCGGGAGGGCTGGACCAAATTCAAACGGGTGTTGTCTGGTGAACTGGACGGCGACCTCATCCACTTGTGTCACGATGTGTACATCCGACGCGGTCCTTTCTTTGCTCAATTGGCTCGGCTAGATGGAGGTACAGTGCATTTTACCCTTCACCCTGATCTATGGTCTGCATTGGAAGATGCCGTGGTGGATGTGGATGAAGTGCTTATCAAGCGGTCATCAGACGAGTTGGACTAGTCATTTACCATGGCCACTTTGGAAGTCCACGAAGAAAATCAGAAAGAAACTCCGGCCCAAGATATACCCGTTATAAATAAACGATAGAGCCAGGGTCCATCATCATTTTGTCACCATGAAGCGCTGGGAGAAGGTGCTGGATAACTTATACTACAGTCCCGACAGTCCGGCGGCCTATAGTGCATTGTCGGCTCTCTATCGAGCGGCCAAACCCCAGGGGATACAACGTGCCCAAGTCCGAGATTGGTTAAGAAGACAAGACACCTATACCTTACATCGATCTGTCCGTCGCCATTTTCTACGGAACCGGGTCATCGTGGGAGGAATAGATGCCCAGTGGCAAGCGGATTTGGTCGATATGAGCGCCTTTGCCAAACACAACGATGAGAATCGGTATATCTTGACGTGCATCGATATCCTATCCAAGTATGTGTGGGTGGTACCCATCCGGACGAAAACGGGGGCAAATCTCATAGCGGCGTTCAAAGACATCTTCAAGACCGGGCGCAAACCTTTGTATTTGCAAACCGACGAAGGCACGGAATTCCTCAACAGACCGTTCCAAGCCTTTCTCAAGAAACAGAAGACCATAGTACAACGAGACCAAGGCTTCCGTGGTGGAAAGGTTCAACAGGACATTCAAAGGCCGCATGTATAAATATTTCACCTATAAGAATACAAGGCGGTACATCGATGTTCTCCCGAAACTGGTGAGGGGTTACAATCGAGCCATCATCGTATAGAGAGAGCCCCCATTACCGTGACCCAACGCAATGAAGCCCAAGTCCGGCGTGTCTTGTACCCCAGCCATCGCAGCGAACGACGAAGGCGGTGTACAAGGTCGGGGACCCTGTACGGATCAGTAAAGTCAAGGGCAAGTTCGAGAAAAGTTACTTGCCCAACTGGAGCGATGAGCACTTCCTGATTAAACGGCGCCTACCCCGACAGCGGCGAGTCTATGAACTGGAAGATCTTCAAGGGGAACCGTTGCTAGGGACGTTTTACGAGACGGAATTACAGCCTGTCGTAAAAACACAGCAAGACTACTACACGGTGGAGCAGATTTTGAAAACGGAACGTCGACGTGGCAAACTGTTTCATTTCGTAAAATGGCAAGGCTGGCCCAGTTCCTTCAATTCCTGGGTCGCGGCCAACCAGGTGAAACGACTATAAAACCAGACACCACTGCCGTCCTCCTTCATTCCACGTCCGACCACAGTGCTATGGACCAACAGCAGCTGCCTCTGAAGACAGCGTCTCGCAAAACGCGCAAAGCGCAAGTGGTCTTTGGGGTGCTATTGCTAACCCTGCTGAGTGTGTTGTACGGAGGTGTGTTTTACGACGTAGCCTATGTCAGCACGTTACTTAACCAACTGAGAACACCAGGCACCAGCGAAACCGGTCTACAGAGAGCACCAGTCGTATCGAGCCCAGTCACCACCACCACCACACCCCGCGTACAAGCCACGTCGAGCTCTACACCTACACCAAGTACGCCCACTACGTCTGAACACCCACCGGATTTCATCCCTCACAGTGAACCGACCACCCACGTTGTACCCACCCCCAGCACCATCTCTGAACGTGCACAGACAACGACGACCGACGTTGTACCCACCACCACTCCAGTTCACTCGTACGAAATTTACAAGAGCGGGTTACCACGACAACGGATACACCTCGAACCATGGACCCTGGTGGCAGCATCCCTTCACTTGCGTCATCGCAGGACCGACGGGTTCCGGCAAAACGCACTTCGTCGGGAAGCTCCTTCAACACGCCGACAGCATGATCACCCCACCTATTGCCCGAGTCGTGTGGTGTTACGGAGAATGGCAGGCAGCGTATGCAGCAATGCCCCACATCACGTTCGTGGAAGGCCTACCTAACCTGGCCGATTTGGAAC